>JAYESA010000003.1:41967186-42093133 GCA_036927795.1 Iris macrosiphon
TATTGGGAGATGGATTTTCAATAAAATTTCCAAATTTGGTGAAAATAGCCTCTAACTTGTAGATCCTTGCTCCTCTTTATAGATCCTTGCTTCTTCTTATAGATCCATGCTCTAATAGCCTCCAATGATGATTTGGGAAAGAATTGGGAAACAATTTGGTATAGGGATAACAGAATTTGGTTGAGAAAAATTCTAGATCTAGATTTGGAATAAAAAATGAAGAGAGAAAGTTTTCACCCCCTTTATATATGCCTCATTTGCCCCCTCCCTCAAGCTACTATGTAAAGTCTAAAATACCCCATTGGGGCCTCTCATGAAAAAATTAATTAAGGAGGGAAGGTTCTAGTCTAATGGGTTTAACTTAATTAATCCTCCTCCTAATGATTGGGCTTATAATTGGGTTCAATTCTAACTAGAATGAAATGTTGGTCCATGGATCTAATCTAAACTAGTTAGGTCTACTAACACAAGTCCAAAAATAAATCTAATAAGCTAATAATAAATAATAATATAATAAATAAATATTCAACATGCCTAATATTTAATTAATTATCAAATGACTAAAATACCCTTTCTTAGAAAATATGGTAGTGACAGTAATGACCGAGTCAGAGCTTGGATTAAATAATAGAGTCATTCAATGAGACTGACCCAGCACATACGCGACACAGATTATTATGCTTGAGATAGATTCAACAGTATACGATAGAACAGTTTGCGCTCAGGAAGTCTCGAGGACGAGACTTGTTCTGAGTGGTGTATAATGTAATGACCCATTCCGCTGAAGCGGAGTGCCAATTCAAACAGCGCAAGTGCGATGACCCAATCCGCTTTGCTCAGCGAGAAGCTTGATTGAGGCAAAAAAAATTAGATTTGACCCTTCAGGAGTTCAGACTTATACTTTCAAAGGCTCGCTCGGAGTATCCCTCGACCGAGACGAATCATCGCTAAGGTGGGTGGCTACGATGAACTAGTCTTTTCTTAGCCTGCACACTTAAAATGTCGCGCCCCGATCCCGTAGGGGCCAGATCCCGTAGGGTCGATCGTCCTCGCTTGGTCCCTACGGAACCATTCGTCCTTGCTTGGTCCCTACAGAACCATTCGTCCTCGCTTGGGCGCGATGCCGTGCAAGCCTAAGTTGCGCTTGCACCAGGCACGTACCTGCACAAGACATAAATTAGACGAAAATATACATATATAGGCACAGAGTAAAAATGCAGAGAACCAAAGTTGAACACATTTGATAGCACACAAAATACTTCCATTTTATTGAATACTGAAGATTTGGATTACAAAATGCTTGCTTGGCTGAGTTACAAAATATGCCTTAGAAGGCTTACAACTCTTTTTATATTCCCAAAACTAGCCACAACGCCCATTACATTATGCCCTTGTAGTAGGACCAAAATAACCAAAACATCTAGCAGAAGGAGAGTAGCCCATTGGAGAGGTAAGCAGCGAAGGAAGCAGCACGAACACAGTCCTAAGGAAGGGTGCGCACACACTGATTCAGGTTCAGGATGCTTGCCAGACTCTCGCTCCCAGCACCTGGATATTTGCCCACAAACGTGGGTCAGTACTACCACATGTACTGGTGAGCGACCGTGGCCAAACTCACCTTAGAAATCTATACTAAGTAAGCATATGAAGCTAGCATTATTAGGTGATCTTTCTGGTTGTCTAGTTTCTTTTTAACAATTCATGTTAGAAAACATAGACGATGGATAGCATATGCATATGATAATCTTACCCACGGCCGAGCGGCTACCCCTGCAGCAGACACACAAGTTAGTCACAATTTACATATGTGCATAAACTTATGAATCAAATCTTTTGGGTGTCAAAATAATAGGTATGCAAGAAGGTAAACCTAGCATGTGCCCTATCTATATGACGGTCCATGAGTTTTCCCATTATTGGACAACAACACCCCCCTAGATCCCGTAGGAACGGAATATCAGGGTGCTCTCATAATCCCTTCCGGACCGACCGATTCCCAGTGCCCCAGAAACCGATCGAGAGACTATTACCTTGTGCACAAGTTGTCCGAGACCCATGCATGGCAAGCAAACATTTCTAAATCAAACTCTTAGGATGCACATGTTAACAAGCATATAACAATCTAATAGCTACGCCCCCCTAGATCCCATAGGACCGGAACATCAGGGCAGACCACTAGACTATTCTCTTTCATTCTTTTACACATGACACAAACACTAACCATGAAGGTTTTATGCACGATATAGTGATGCAACAAGTGAGTAAGGGCAACATTATATTGAAGTAAAGCAGAAACTTTATGTATATTCGCATCCAGTTCATTTCTTAGCTTATCTTTTTAGTGAGGCAACATTTAGTGAACTAGAGATTCTTTTTATTAGACATGCAGACTTAAAGGATTCATTGAAGGGCCTAAGCCACTCACCGAATGAATCGAATGAGAGGATGGGGAAGCCGCGATGTTCACTCTTTGGTTATGCGTCCTGAAAATGCAACAATACTTGGTTAGCATACTTCAATCTCTTTCCCTTACGACGAAAAGAACGCGCAAGCGAGAAAGCGAAATCATGAAAACCAAGTCATCGAAAGCAACTCAAAACACAAAGCAACACAAAACCAAAAAGCAAAGCAACCAACAAAAACTCTTGGACTCATTTCAATAGAAGCCGTTCGATTAATTCGAAGGGTTCATTGCACTTCGTCCGTGTTGATTTGGCGGTAAGGTTTCCCCGAGACTCGATTCTCAACCGAGTCGAAGCAGCGAAGTGTTCCATAAGTAACCGTTTGGAGTGGGGCGTTACATAAAATATGGATGATAGATCTTTAGGTGATAACCCCTTGCATGCTAATAAAGAATACAACGCACCTAGCTAAGGGAATAATTCCATCTTGTAATGCATGTGTTAGAATATGGAAATAAAACTTGGCTTATAGTTGGACCCTCGTATGCTACCTTAGCTTCGTGCTAGTAGACTCCGCTAATGCTTCGAATAGATCATTACATACTCTTTGTAGTACACTGCTTCACATGTTTACACTGCTCGTCGTATAAATTATGCCGCTCGATATGTCTCTGTACGGTTTCACTCCTCATACGACCCCTTAGACCGTGTTAACGCAATGACTTATGTTCTAGAGTAGACTATACCGCAAGCTACCTTATGCTTATGTTTCAACACTACTTCAATGCTTGCCCCTACTTACATGCTAACTTGTACTCGTTTGTCTCATTTTAATGCTTGTCACTTATATGCATGCCACAAACCATCGTACTTCACTATCTATGATTCTCTCAGTTGAGACAGGAAGGCTATCAAGATAGTCGTTCCGAGCCAAGTATAGAAATATTGAAAGTATTCGGGACCGTTAGGTCTCCAAGGCATTTCCCGAACTAGGGGACTACACTGTGGACAGTTAAGCAAGATAACATTATGACATCTCTGAAAAATTATTACTCGTTCTGTACTGAATCTGACGGCTCAGGGAGTCGATACTGTACCTGATAGATCCTGATTGAATCTGTAATTGTACCTGTACCTATGAGAATCTGGAATACTTGAGGATAAGCACGATCATGGACAACTTGTGCACAAGGTAGATTTTTGAATCCAGTTCCGTGGACGGTCATCGGGGCACTGGGGCCGATCCGATCTAGATGGAACCAACTGATAGTCGTCTATTATCGGCGAGATGGGTGCAATGCCAACCGTATTATATATTGCTTGCATATCATCTTTGCCTCGAGACTACACCGTCCATTATGGAAGTTATGCCAGTGACCTTCTGTCATATAGACTAAGTTGACTCGATTACGGCAACCCGCGTGCGAGTCATTGCATTATAGGCGACTCTCTGAGTAAAACATATGTATCTATATCTGCATCTGAACACATGAGACATCTAGTGTAACACACTTGAACGAATATGAGTATTAGACATATGTAGCGCCCCGCTCCGCGTAGGCGCTATGTACAAGAGATGTCGCCTTGCTTGCTCGAACGAAAGTTTTCTCGGAGAGTTCCCGACCGATTGATCAATGTGAGTGGGCAGAACTACATTCTTTGATTCTTGCACGCCTTAATAATGAATCAGAGTTTTTAAATTGTTTGGTTGCTTAATAAGTTGCATGAATAATATAACGAGATCCTGCCTCTGCCTAAAAGAGTTAGAGCCATTGCCATGCTAAGAATAAGAAATGTTGCATGCTAGAAATACTAACACCGCTATCGAATCTTGCCTAGTTAAAAGAAGAATAGAACTACATGTTTAACTTGATGTGATAAATAGACTCGTATTATGCTAGTCTTAACTGAAGGATCGTTTATATGTTTGCTTGTCATCGTGTTTATTGGCTTGTCTTGAGTGCTTTAGCTTAAAGGAATGAATGCTTGTTTCGATGTGAGAGTAAATGCTTGTTTTGTGTGTGCAGAGACTAGTAGCCCGCCCTGATGTTCCAGTCCTACGGGATCCAGGGGGGTGTGGCTATTAAAAATGTGATAAGATGGTTTAAATGTTGCTTTGTTACGTTGTGTTGCTATTGTGATAAGAGATGTGCCAATGAAATGTGGGTGCTTGCGGTGGATGGAGGACAAACGAAATGTGGAAGACTAATATCGCGCCCTGAGCTCGGGGTATGGATATTAGAACGGAGGATGGAGATTCGATGGGGTAAGACTAATAGTGCGCCCTGATGTTCCGGTCCTACGGGATCTTGGGGGGTGGCTATTAGATGGGAGGCGGTGCTTCTATTGAGAAGAGTTTAGTCTGCACTAGAGAAGTTAGCTTGTTTATGGAGATAGCTGCATTCAGGTAGTTAGGGAGCATGCTAGGCTAGCCTTCTTGCATACCTAACTGTTTGATGCAGAGACGGACAGAAAACTAAAGAACGGTATACATATATGTTTATACAAATTGTTGCTAACTTGTATGTCTGCTGCAGGGATAACCGTTCGGCTATGGGATAAGAAATATGAGTTTATGCATAGGCCTGCTTGTTCATTTTGTCTGCATCGTAGAGATTACCTGTTAGTGCTTCATGCATTGCATTGGTCGGACAATGGCTATTAGTGAAGAGCTGAACCATGAGTCACAGCTGCTAATGGCATCAGATAAATGAGTCATTGGTTAGCTGGATTACCGCTACCGATCCTGAGTTTCTCGGAGACTGACCTCTGATTGATAGTTTAACTTTTGTGCTTGTTTGAATGATGGTTCCTAAATGCTGCCTGTCCCTAGAATCTTTGGGTATAGTTCACCAAACACGCTGCGCACAACCGGATAGGATCATCTTGCTTGAATTGGTTGCCTCGAATGATTGGTTGTTTGATTTTCTGTTTTTAAAAAGATGTTTCCAAATACACAGAAATATGACTCTGCTAGCGAACTACAGGTAACAAACATAGGTAAAACTAGCAAGATCACTAGTAATGCAATATTTTGTAACATGATTACTTAGTGTGGATTTCAGGGGGTGTAGCTTCTGTTCAGTTGTTTATCTCACCAGTACTTGTATAAAGTGCTGACCCACTAACAGTTTGCTTTTTCTCAGGTGCCTATTCGTCCGAGGAAGCGATAGTCGTGCCTCATCCCAAGGAACCAAAAATCTGGAGTCGATGCCTTGAGCCGCATCGAGTTTGTGCCTGCTCTGAGTTGCTTTTGTATAGAGGGACATAATGTATGGAATGGTGTCATTGTAATCGAGAGATAGAGTGCGTGAGCGAATTGTAACCTCGGCCATGTGCCGCTTGTAACACTTTCGATTATCAATAAAAGAGCATATTTTCATATGCCATTGTGTTCTTTACTTTTCTGCAAATGTTATGTGCCGCTGCTTCAGTATTGAATAGCTTACTTGCCATTGTATCAAAGCTTTGGCCTTGTGCAAGCGCATCTTAGGCTTGCACGGTATCACGCCCGTGCGAGGACGATCGGTTCCGTAGGGACCAAAGCGAGGACGAACGGCCCTGCGGGACCGGGGCGTGACATAGTGGTATCAGAGCAACTCGATTCTTTGCCCATTCCATTGCCTCCAACTCTGAGATGTGCCTGATGTGAGATACGATGAACGTTCCATACAATGAGTCCGTAAATATTCTCAAAGTTGTCGGCAAAAGTTTTCTGGATTTGTTTTCATTTGCTTGAGATATGATTTGTGATTTCTGGATTGCTGAGTTTTGATTTGGGACGGTGAGGGATGAGGACTATCGCTGCTCTGCATTATCGTAAGTTTCTCATTGAGTTTCGAGGACGAAACTCTTTGTTGGTGGGTAAGTATGTAGCGTCCCGCTCCGCGTAGGCGCTATGTACAAGTGATATTGCCTTGCTTGCTCGAACGGAAGTCTTCTCGGAGAGTTCCCGACCGATTGATCAATGTGAGTGGGCAGAACTGCATTCTTTGATTCTTGCACGCCTTAATAATGAATCAGAGTTTTTAAATTGTTTGGTTGCATGAATAATATAATGAGATCCTGCCTCTGCCTAAAAGAGGTAGAGTCATTGCCATGCTAAGAATAAGAAATATTGCATGCTAGAAACACAGACACCGCTATCGAATCTTGTCCAGTTAAAAGAAGAATAGAACTGCATATTTAACTTGATGTGATAAATAGACCCGTGCCATGCTAGTCTCAACTGAAGGATCGTTCATATGTTTGCTTGTCATCGTGTTTATATGGCTTTTCTTGAATGCTTTAGCTTAAAGGAATGAATGATTGTTTCGATGTGAGAGTAAATGCTTGTCTTGTGTGCAGAGACTAGTAGCCCGCCCTGATGTTCCGGTCTTACGGGATCCAGGGGGGTACGACTATTAGAAATATGATAAGATGGTTTGAATGTTGCTTTGTCACGTTGTGTTGCTATTGTGATAAGAGATGTGCCAGTGAAATATGGGTGCTTGCGGTGGATGGAGGACAAACAAAATATGGGAGACTAATATCGCGCCTTGAGCTCGGGGTGTGGATATTAGAACGGAGGATGGAGATTCGATGGGGTAAGACTAATAATGCGCCCTGATGTTCCGGTCCTACGGGATCTTGGGGGGGCGTGGCTATTGGATGGGAGGCGGTGCTTCTGTTGAGAAGAGTTGAGTCTGTACTAGAGAAGTTAGCTTGTTCATGGAGATAGCTGCATTCAGGTAGTTAGGGAGCATGCTAGGCTAGCCTTCTTGCATACCTAACTGTTTGATGCAGAGACGGACAGGAAACTAAAGAACGGTATACATATATGTTTATGCAAATTGTTGCTAACTTGTATGTCTACTACAGGGATAACCGTTCGGCTATGGGGTAAGAAATATGAGTTTATGCATAAGCCTGCTTGTTCATTTTGTCTGCATCATAGAGATTACCTGTTAGTGCTTTATGCATTGCATCGGTCGAACAATGGCTATTAGTGAAGAGCTGAACCATGAGTCACAGCTGCTAATGACATCAAATAAAGGAGTCATTGGTTAGCTGGATTACCGCTACCGATCTTGAGTTTCTCGGGGACCGACCTCTGATTGATAGTTTAACTTGTGTGCTTATTTGAATGATGGTTCCTCAATGGTGCCTGTCCCTAGAATCTTTGGGTATAGTTCACCAAACACGCTACACACAACCGGATAGGATCATCGTGCTTGAATTGGTTGCCTCGAATAATTGGTTGTTTGACTTTCTGTTTTCAAAAAGATGTTTCCAAATACACAAAAATATGACTCTGCTAGCGAACTGCATGTAACGAACATAGGTAAAACTAGCAAGATCACTAGTAATGCAATATTTTGCAACATGATTACTTAGTGTGGGTTTCAGAGGTGTAGCTTCTGTTCAGTTGTTTTATCTCACCAGTACTTGTATAAAGTGCTGATCCACCAACAGTTTGCTTGTTCTCAGGTGCCTGTTCGTCCGAGGAAGCGATAGCCATGCCTCATCCCAAGGAACCGAAAATCTGGAGTCGATGCCTTGAGCCGCATCGAGTTTGTGCCTGCTCTGAGTTGCTTTTGTATAGAGGGACATAATGTATGGAACGGTGTCATTGTAATCGAGAGATAGAGTGCCTGAGCGAATTGTAACCTCTGCCATGTGCCGCTTGTAACACTTTCGATTATCAATAAAAGAGCCTGTTTTCATATGCCATTGTGTTCTTTACTTTTCTGCAAATGTTATGTGCCGCTGCTTCAGTATTGAATAGCTTACTTGCCCTTGTATCAAAGCTTTGGCCTTGTGCAAGCGCATCTTAGGCTTGCACGGCATCACGCCCGTGCGAGGACGATCGGTTCAGTAGGGACCAAAGCGAGGACAAACGGTCATGCGGGACCTGGGCGTGACATAGTGGTATCAGAGCAACTCGATTGTTTGTCCATTCCGTTTCCTCCAACTCTGAGATGTGCCTGATGTGAGATGCAATGAACGTTCCATACAATGAGTCCGTAAATATTCTCAAAGTTGCCGACAAAAGTTTTCTGGATTTGTTTTCATTTGCTTGAGATGTGGTTTGTGATTTCTGGATTGCTGAGTTTTGATTTGGGATGGTGAGGGATGAGGACTATCGCTGCTCTGCGTTTTCGTGAGTTTCTCCTTGAGTTTCGAGGACGAAACTCTTTGTTGGTGGGTAAGTATGTAGTGCCCCGCTCCGCGTAGGCGCTATGTACAAGTGATATCGCCTTGCTTGCTCGAACGGAAGTCTTCTCGGAGAGTTCCCGACCGATTGATCAATGTGAGTGGGCAGAACTGTATTCTTTGATTCTTGCACGCCTTAATAATGAATCGGAGTTTTTAAATTGTTTGGTTGCTTAATAAGTTGCATGAATAATATAACGAGATCCTGCCTCTGCCTAAAAGAGGTAGAGCCATTGCCATGCTAAGAATAAGAAATATTGCATGCTAGAAACACTGACACCGCTATCGAATCTTGCCAGTTAAAAGAAGAATAGAACTGCTTGTTTAACTTGATGTGATAAATAGACCCGTGCCATTCCAGTCTCAACTGAAGGATCATTCATATGTTTGCTTGTCATCGTGTTTATATGGCTTGTCTTGAATGCTTTAGCTTAAAGGAATGAATGCTTGTTTCGATGTTGTAGCGCCCCGTTCTCCCGGTGCGGAGATCGCGGCTAAGAAACACAAGACGGTATCGTTCGATCGGGATAGATTGAATTAAGAACTCATCCTCGTTATGGATTTGTTTCTTCGGAATCAATTCCCATATTCAGTGGACCGCGCCCCAAGGATCGGCTTAGCGGCAGAGTCAGGAGGGACCTCTCCGCTGCTATCTTTTATTGCCTCGGTTTTCGATGTCGCTTGTTGCTTTCGTGCTTTGAGTTGATTTTGGGATTTGCTTGTTTTCCTTGAACGGTTTCGATGGTTTTCATTGTTTTCGTTCATTGAACTGCACTTCAATTCTGAGAATGGAAAGAGAGAAAGAAGTATTAATTGAGCTGTTCGTGTGCAGGTGAACGAGCAGTAGGCGGCTAGCGAGCGGAGTCGTGAAGTGCCTCTTTCCTTCTTCTTTCCAACTTCTAAGTGAGTGGCTACCAACCCGATTAGCTAGCCTTGCTTCCAAGCTTCGTGCCCTAAAAATCTGCATTCTTCTTTGCCCCGATCAAACGATACCAAGTAATAATAAAAGAAACCAAGATAAAAGAGAATACACTTGGTTAATACTGCTTGTCAAACAAACTTATGAACGGTTATCATCCTGTATGCTAGTTCGTTTATAACTGTTCTATGAATCGTGCTAAGTATGGAAATATATGCTTGTTATGAAATGAACTGTCAGGATGACTATGCAAAACTGTATGCTATGGAACTAATTCTATGAGTATTCTTGATCACGGACGACTTGTGCACAAGGTATGTTATGAGTTCCGCGGACGGTCACCGGGGCGCCGGGACCGATCTGATCCGGACGGAACGTATGTATAGTCGTATGTTATGGGACAAAGTGTTATGCAGCGGGGCTCGCCACCAGCGGTGTATATCATTTGTGTCTTGAGACTATAACCCGTCCCTTCGTGGCATCAAGCCAGTGATCCTATGTATATTTAAACCTGTTGCATACTAACTTGTGTCTTCGTGGCAGGGAAGGCAAGGTAAGTATTATGCAGGTCATTCAGACGGGCAGGTAAAATCCACCGAATGGTGGCACGTTCATTTCAGTAAATTCTATATGCTGCTTACTTGTAAATGAACTAAGGCAAGATAGAAACCCACAAATATGCATGCTTCACTAAAACAACGTGTTGATTGGTATAGTTCGGTTAGCTCGCCTTCACCAGCATGTTTTGATATGCTGACCCTCGTTGAAACAGGTTCTCCGCACCAAGGCGAACCGAGCGAGGAGCCGAAGTCGTCTTTCCGATCCAGTCCAGCTGTTGGCGCATCTTCACCGCGCCCCTCGAAGCATTTTGGAGCCAGAAGCTTGCAACTATTCTTACACAAATGCAACTTCGTGGCAAAGCCGTCCTCCAGCCAGGAGGTCTTTATCATTTTGAGTTTATAAAGGGATGTAATATACAGGACTGCTATCTCATTTTGAGTCATCTCTTTTGTAAGCCGTTCGGCATATTAGCTAACTCGTTCAAGAGTTTGTAATAGATATTCATTATCAATAAAGAGAACTTTTCCATGTTTCAAATCTGCGTTTCAATTTATCTGCGTACTCTGAATATGTGCTTGCTATGCAAAATACTATAGCCTTGTGCGGGCGCAACCCCAGGCCCGCACGGCGGTCACGACTCGGGGGACGCCTCGGGGCGTGACAGATGTGAGAGTAAATACTTATCTTGTGTGTGCAGAGACTAGTAGCTCGCCCTGATATTCCGGTCCTACGGGATCCAGGGGATGCGACTATTAGAAATATGATAAAATGGTTTGAATGTTGCTTTGTCACGTTGTGTTTCTATTGTGATAAGAGATGTGCCAATGAAATGTGGGTGCTTGCGGTGGATGGAGGACAAACGAAATGTGGGAGACTAATATCGTGCCCTGAGCTCGGGGTGTGGATATTAGAACGGAGGATGGAGATTCGATGGGGTAAGACTAATAGTGTGCCCTGATGTTCCGGTCCTACGGGATCTTGGGGGGCGTGGCTATTGGATGGGAGGCGGTGCTTCTGTTGAGAAGAGTTGAGTCTGCACTAGAGAAGTTAGCTTGTTCATGGAGATAGCTGCATTCAGGTAGTTAGGGAGCATGCTAGGCTAGCCTTCTTGCATACCTAACTATTTGATGCAGAGATGGACAGGAAACTAAAGAACGGTATACATATATGTTTATGCAAATTGTTGCTAACTTGTATGTCTGCTGCAAGGATAACCGTTCGACTATGGGGTAAGAAATATGAGTTTATGCATAAGCCTGCTTGTTCATTTTGTCTGCATCATAGAGATTACCTGTTAGTGCTTCATGCATTGCATCGGTCGGACAATGTCTATTAGTGAAGAGCTGAACCATGAGTCACAGCTGTTAATGGCATCAGATAAAGGAGTCATTGGTTAGCTGGATTACCGCTACCGATCATGAGTTTCTCGGAGACCGACCTCTGATTGATAGTTTAACTTGTGTGCTTGTTTGAATGATGGTTCCTAAATGCTGCCTGTCCCTAGAATCTTTTGGTATAGTTCACCAAACACGCTGTGCACAACCGGATAGGATCATCTTGCTTGAATTGGTTGCCTCGAATGATTGGTTGTTTGATTTTCTGTTTTCAAAAAGATGTTTCCAAATACACAGAAATATGACTCTGCTAGCGAACTGCATGTAACGAACATAGGTAAAACTAGCAAGATCACTAGTAATGCAATATTTTGCAACATGATTACTTAGTATGGGTTTCAGGGGGTGTAGCTTCTGTTCAGTTGTTTTATCTCACCAGTACTTGTATAAAGTGCTGACCTATCAATAGTTTGCTTGTTCTCAGGTGCATGTTTGTTCGAGGAAGCGATAGCCGTGCCTCATCCCAAGGAACCGGAAATCTGGAGTCAATGGCTTGAGTGGCATCGAGTTTGTGCCTGCTCTGAGTTGCTTTTGTATAGAGGGACATAATGTATAGAACGGTGTCATTGTAATCGAGAGATAGAGTGCCTGAGCGAATTGTAACCTCGGCCATGTACCGCTTGTAACACTTTCGATTATCAATAAAATAGCCTATTTTCATATGCCATTGTGTTCTTTACTTTTCTGCAAATGTTATGTGCCGCTGCTTCAGTATTGAATAGCTTACTTGCCCTTGTATCAAAGCTATGGCCTTGTGCAAGCGCATCTTAGGCTTGCACGGCATCACGCCCATGCGAGGATGATCGGTTCCGTAGGGACCAAAGCGAGGACGAACGGCCCTGCGGGACTGGGGTGTGACAACATATGTGTACACTTGAACATAATTGAACACTTGAACATCTTCTACAACACAGCTAAGTATCCATGTACTCGTGCACTAGAGTCAGAACCCCGCTCGTGACACTGTGTTGGCTTATGCGATTTTCGTGGATTTTATTATATAGATACTTGTGCTTGGTTTAACTTGGTTTAACTTGGTTTACCTTGGACATGGAAGGACAGATGGTAAGTTAGTAAGTATCGCCGTGTTAGTCATATATCGCACGACGCACTGCCATACGAGTTAAGATTTACATCATTGCCATGAAACTGATCCAAAGGCGAGACTAGAAAGACAACTTAATAGATGGTGCACGAAACCTATATAACGTGTTTAGTCCGTGCATTATGATTTACGTGTTGCTACCTGTCGTAATTCGAATCCATTAGTATTAGTCAGGGCGAGGCGAGGAAAATACTATTTGATATGTGATCAATACCTTTAGATCTTGTGGTAGACCATGTAAATAGCTGATCCTACATCTCATGTATGAATAGTCGGACCTGATAATCCCCGTTGCACCTAAACCGGTCACATATAAAGTAGTATTTTAAAATACCGAGAGATAATAGGCATATACCATGTTTATCTTGATTTCCTATTTTCTCTATTTACTGCTATGATTCTAGTTGTACTTATTTTATTGAATAATTCTATTTGTACCTTCAAAGTATCCCTCCAAACCAACCATCCCTCCTTATGTGGCAGATGACATGGCGATTAATGTGGCAGCTGACATTGCAAATTATAAATTAAAATTAACATTAAAATTAACATTAATATTAAATTAATATTAACATTAATATTAATATTAACATTAATATTAAAATTAATATTAAAATTAAAATTAATAAAACATTAAAATTAACATTAACATTAATATTAACATTAACATTAAAAAAATTAACTTTAATATTAATATTAATATTAAAATTAATTTAAAATTAAAATTAACATTAATATTAACATTGAAAATTTTTTGGTGACTAATTTTTTGGGTTAAAATTTTCCATATCAGCTATCACATAATGCTATTTAGCATGCCACGTCAGCCGCCACATAAAAAGGGATAGTTTGGAGGTACGAATAACATTACTCTATTTTATTATACTTTTCATCTGTTATTCTCAGTTTTTCTTTTTTCATCATGTATTACATTTACTACATTCCTGTTTTATAGTCTCTATGATTTATTTAGAATTGCTTTCATTGATTGTACTTTTCTCCAATCCTGACTGGATGTTGATATATTAGGCGTCAACCTTGAAAATTGGTGTCCTACTTATTATGGGGCACATGAGGGTTTAGCTGAGTCTGATCTTGCCCTTCAGGGGGACCACAAAGTTTGCAACTAAGGTCCCAAATGCAACCACTTAGTATAGCTAGTTTAGGTTTGTTATTATCGAATTTGTCTCCGATACTCTACTCTTGGCATGTATATATTTATTTGGTTTAGACTAATGACTCTATGTCATTCTGGGACATTATCTGTTTATTTTAATTATCTACCTTAGTGTTGTGACTGAATATACATATTCTGTTTCATCTACTTTTCATATACTTGTGTGAATTGTTGGATGTTTAGTTAGACATTGTTCTACCATCGGCTCTGCGACGTAGGCTGAACGTACCCACGATTCATGTTCAAATCTTCCGGGTGCGAATTGTGACACCACATACCTTAGCGAGGACTTGCCTCAGACTAGCGGAACTCCGAGCAAACCACTACATATGCCAAGTCCGAACGTCATTGCACCAACGCTTCATTTTGTTGAGCGGAGCGGGTCGTTACATGTAACACTCCTCATTCGAAGCTCGGTGGCGCAAACGACACATGAAACATGGTTGAACACAAATCGAGACATAAAATGGAGACGAAAATTTGATCGAAAAAAGTAGACAAATCATAACAATATGAAATGGAAGAAATTTTAAGACTGTTGGCACGAACCGCATTGAAAACATAGTTCGGGAGCGATCAACATAAAAAAATGAAGTCCCACACAAAATGATGAACAAACAATCAATTATTAGTAGGCCTATGGGGTTCACCAATTGACATTGTTCCCGTTCAATAGGAAAATGAGGAAGTTAGTGTAGGGAAATATGAATAAAAGGGGAATCATAAGAACTTTTAATAGGTAAATTAATTTTAACTTCAAAAGGGAAGTAGGATTAAAAACAATGTCCCGTATGAAGGTCATTTAAGTCTTTTGCTTACATTTATGGCTCATTTGATTTTGAGGGTTTGACAACATAATGTAATTGACATTGTATTGTAAATCTAGTTCGAATATTTGGTTGGACAAAAAATATTTAGATTTAATGTAATGGCCATTACAAACTTGATTACATTATATCACTTTCTTTGAAACCAATTAAACATAAAACTCATGTGCAACTTTCAACCTACAAAATTATTTCCTACTAATTTTCTTTCTTCCTTTTTCATTATTTATTATTTTAGTTTTGACTTTTAAATTACAATATAATTTGAAATTTTGATCTTTTTTATTATTATTATTTATTTTATATATATTATTATAGTACTTAGATTTTCTAAATATTATTTTATTATTTTATATATCTTATTTATTTTAAACTTCTTAAATTCTAAAACATTTTAAATTTTAATTTTAATTTTTTTTAAAAATTTGAATTTTATAAATTTTTAAAAAAGTAAAAAATAATTTTTTTTCAAAATATTTGACATTTTTCAAATAATAATTTTTTTTAAGTTTTGCTAAAAAAATATTTTTTGGTTTTGTTTTTGTTTTGGTTTTAGTTTTGGTTTTAGTTTTAGTTTTAGTTTCTTGTTGTTTTTGTTTTGTATTTTGTATTATTTTTAAAAATTTTACTTTTACATTTTTTTATTACATTACAAACTCAATTATTTTATACGGTAATTATATTTTTATTTTTTTGTTTTGTATTATTGCTTGGCTAAATTTTAACTTGATTATCTTCAACTATTCATGTTTTTAACTTGATATCCTAGACTTTAATTTTAGACAACTTAATACCTTAATTATAATGGTACAACTTAATATCCTAACAATGTTACCGAAATTTTTTAAGTGACAAAGAATATCTCCATCATTCGTGGTCATTTTAAATATCCCAAGGGATGGGAAGATAATTTGATAAAAAAAATATTATTTATTTTAGTTGAAGCGAAACAATTAATCCATAACTGACAGATAGTATCGACTTAAAAATATTAAATAATTGAGGGTAGTGATTGGTATGATATTAAAGTTTAGGGTATCAAGTTGAAATTAAGTTTTATTGTTTTATGTTTTTTATTATATTACAAATTCAATTATGTTACATCGTAAATCAAACATTTGGATGCACGCAATATTACATTACATGATTTTATTGCACGTTTCAACAAAACATAATAATATAATTATAATTCAATTAAAATACAAAATTAATTATATTACAAAGTCAATTTTATTGCGATTATAATTACATTACAATAAATTAAATATAATTCTAGTATGATTGTACATAGTGTGTACAAAAAAGAAGAAGAATTATATGGTTGCATAGAAATAAAAGTTGTAGATGGGTCTCCACAATGAGGCCACTATAAGAGAGATTGTATTCAGTGAAGTGCATATTATAAGAGATATTTTATTCATCTAAAATTTTGGTAGACGGTAATAAAATATAATTAAATTAGAAAAAAATATATTTGCTAAATTTCACAAACAATAACATATTGCCAATAGGATTGACGACATGAGTGTGGGACCAAAATCACCATTAAGAATGAGGACATATTGGTTTATATTTTTATTTCTTTTAGTAAAAAATGTTCTTTTGAAAAATGCATATCGAAAAAGTAGTCACAAATTGTGCAGGAAGGAGGGAAGTGAAAAAGCCAATAGTATTGAACCGGCAATTGCATTAGCGACATGAGTGCAGGAAACCAAACCGTCTATCCTTATGGCGATATAAATGTAGATTTTAAAAAAATAGTCAAACAAATAATAAATTTTACTTATAACTAAATAACTTTAACTCAAATGGTTAAGGTGAGTAGGGATGGCAACGGGGCGAATTGCGGACGGGAATCATATCTCCCATCTCCTTCTCCGAATAGTATTCGAATTCCCATTTCCGTCCCCATCTCGTTCCGGTTCAAATTTTTATCCCCATTTCCGTTAAACAATGCACTCCCCATTTCCGTTTCCGTCTCTATCCCGTTAACACTTTCGGGACTAAATTTTTCTGTCTCCATCTCTTTCCTTGCTAACAATTTTTTCTTGTACATTATAAGCTAAAAAAAATATTTTTATTCCAAAAAAAATATACTTAAAACAAATATACTACTAGATAGAGAAAATGATATAATACAACAAAAATAAAATATTAATCCAAGAAAAATATACAAGTATTAAATAGAAGTCTATAATACAAAACAATAAAGAGCGAATGTTAACCCCACAAAACATATTCTAAATAGAGGACTATATTTACATACAACAAAAACATATAAATATAAGTAATCGGGGTAGAATTTTTTTTGGGACGGGAGTACTATATCCATACCCGTCCCCGAACCTAACTGAATTTTTTTTTATTCCCCATCCCCGTCTTCGTTTCCGTTTTTAAATTTCCAAACTCGTCCCCGTCGGAAAAAAAATTTATGTCCCCGTCGGATTTGAGGGAGATTGTTATCCCTAAAAGTGAGAGATCATTTTTGATTGTGTGAGTTCAATTTTAGGGACGACACAATTTATAATAAATTTATATTTAATTGTTTTAATATTTTTTTTTTTACGCGTGAGACGTTACTGATTCAATATATATTGGATAGTAGAGGGACGGTACCAAGTTTCCTCCTGAAATACCGAACTCAACTGGCTCTTATGGTCAGTGAGAAAATGTATAACCTCTCTGACTGGACGGAGATTTCGGGATCAAACTGCATGGGAGATGTGGGACAGTGGACCAAAATGACATGTAACACAGCTTGTGTAAAGTCCTGTGTGTATCGCCGGGTTTTTTTTTTTTTTTTTTTCCCCCGGTTGTAAGAGATTTTTTATTCAATATGTAGAGAAAGGGGGAGGGAGTGGGACGAGTCTCGTCACTGGCCACCAGGCGCGTCGCGTTGCGTTGCGTCAGCCGAAGCCATGATCTTCGTCGATGGGGTTCCAGTCACCACCTCCCATGGAAGAAGAGGAGAAATCCTGAGCTCCTTACTGGAGAACCCCGCGCTCATCACCGCTTCGGAGCGTTTCAAGTCCGCACCCGCTATGACCCTGCCCGGATCCGAACCTTTTAAGCACGTCTACGTCTTCCAGAAAGAGTATGCCACTGTCGATCCCGCTCTCGTCCAGGTGCCGTGACGCCCCCAAAATTTCCCCAATTTTTAGTCAAAATAGTGTGATTTTGTTGAAATTTAGGTCAAGATTCAATCTTTCCCATAATTCCAGTTCAAATTGCTGCGGAATCTAAATGGGCATTGTTATTTTTTTTTTCGAAATTACCAATTTTATTCCGTCAAGATTCAATTTTTTGCTACTTTTTTTGTTTCAATTTTGATTTTTTTAGTCAAAAGTGTGCCATTTAGTTGATATTTAGGTCAAAATTTCGAGCTTTCATATAATTACAGTTTCAAATTTCGAATTTTCAGATGAAAATCAGTTTGTATGGTGTTAAATTCTTGAATACTTGGTTTAAGTTGCTGTGAATTCTTAATGGGCATTGTTTCTTAACCACCCCCCCCCCCCCCCCCCCCCCCCCCCTCTCTAAAAATTCCCAATTTTCTTCCGTCAATCTTTACTATATTTTTAGCTTGAAATTATAATCAGGGCTGACTTTAGATTCTTGAATATTGTATTCTGAATAGGCATTATTCGTTCTTGCACAATTCACATTCTCCGATTTGGAGGTTTGAATTTTGGGAACATTTAATTTCCACCAAATTTCTTCAGTAGACATTATATCTTTCTTATAATTTGTATTTTTAGCCAAAATGTGATTTTGAGTTGTGATATTGAGATTTTAAGACTGAATCATGTTTGTGTGATGTTGGGTTCAATCATTCCTATATTTTTTTAGCTTCAAATTCTAATTTAAGACTGAAATCTTCTTCTATGATTCTAGATTCTTGAACATTAGTTGAATTGGCTGCGGATTAGAAATGGTCATTGTAATCGTTTCACATTAACCTCTTCCCATCAAAAAATAGGAGTTTATGTGACATTTAGTTCCACAATTTTCTTGCATCAAGATCCCATTTTACCAACTATGGTTTTAGCTTCAAGTTTGAACTAAACCTATAAATTACAATATGATGTTGAGATTTAGGAGCGGTTCCAATTTTTATGATGTTAGATTCTTGAATACTAGGCCAAATTACTATGTATTCGAAATGTATTGTGTTAGTTTTTTCGCAATTCACTTCCTTCAATTCGAGAGTCCAAATTCTATCACGTTTAATTTTTAGTAAATAGATTGAGTTGAGTTCGCATGCTGCTAGTTTCTTGAGTACTAGGTTAAAATACTGTGGGTCTAATGGGTATTGTTACTCTTTCACAATTCACCTCCTCCAATTCGAGAATCCAAGTTTCGGAAACATTTAATCGTTTAAATATATTTATAGTATGTAGAATCAGTTGGAAGTACTAGGTCAAATTACCATGGATTCGAAATGGGTATTGTTAGTTCTTTAAAATTCAACCCCTATTTGAAAGATTAAATCTGCGGTATAGTTAGCTATTTAGATGTCTTTACAGTATATACTTTGAGTTGGGTGTTCGGTAAGTAGATGATTTGGTGGGAAACATAGGAAGCACCGACAAAAATATTGTGTAATATCCGTATCGCGACTCTTAAGAGTACTCGTCCCCTAGAGTATATGTCAAAATCAATTAATGTCGAAGTTGCAGTGTCATCATGTCATGTCATATCCATGGCTGTGCAATATAGGTGGGGATTCATAATCATGGTACTGAGATTTGAGAACTTAACCCAATACATTCTTGAATGTTAGGTCAAATTACTCTGTATTTTATGTGGGTATTCTTAGTATTTCACGATTCACCTCCTCAGGTTTGATAATTGAACACATTTAATTCTTTGAATGTCTTCATAGTATATATTTGAGTTGGGATTTTGAATACTTGATCATGATATTGAAGATTTTAGGATCGAACCAGCTTGTATGCTTGTTAGATTCTTGAATCATCATCACCCAAGTCTTCTCCTATAAGAATGTGGTCAGGTATGAAACATACAAAAGCTCCATACAAGATTTGAGAAAGCTCTATGATCAACTTTATGACTTGTTGTCGACCTAATGTCAATCCTTTATGTTGGTACCAAATTCTTAACTAAGGTAGCTATAAGCATGAGAGGGTCGTCTCATAAAACATAGGTGGTCAGTTGGCAGAAAGGTAAACCAAGGAGTACCCTCCAAGTTCATAGACTATAAAGTGTCTAGACGAATAGGTAAGTTAATTGTGGGTGTAAAATGGTATTGTTAGTCATAATTCATCTCTTTCGCTTTGAAAGTTCAAATTATGGGAATATTTAGTTATTTAACTATGTTTAAGGGTTGTTTGAATTGCAAGAAGTCTAAGAAGTTTCAAAGGTGCGAATCCAAGAGGTCGATTTCTTGTATTTGCACTTCTTGGTAGGGTTATTTAGATGGAGATTTTAGTCTCCAGGGAAATGCGAATTGAAGCACTTTTCTTATGTTTGGTGGAAAAATAATGGGGAGACATTAAAGAGGCTTTCGTACACTTTTGTATTTGGCTAACATTGTTTTGGGTAACTGTGTTGTAAAGTAGGAATTTAGATGGAAAGTGTCAACATCCCAAAAAGTATCATTAAGGTTGGGTTTGTGATTGCTTATTTGTTTTGCAGCTTTTACTTTTTTTAGTGGAAAGTTGTCCAAGGCTGGTTGGTAACAACAACTTGTCAAAAATCTTTTGATAAATCATTTCAATGGAGCTACTTTTGACATCAGTCTCCCACCTTCTATAAAAAGCAGCTTATGTTGTCAGTTTTTGAAAATTAGCAGCAATTCCAAACCAAGCTTATATCTCCACTTCTCGTGCCTCTCATCAACTTCTCTTGGAGAGAAGTAGGTAGGGTACCTAAATATGGGGAAAAGGACACTTAGTGTCAAAGGATAGTTCACACATGTCTATATCCTTTACTATCCTTTACTCCTTTACCGCATCACACCAAACACATAAAGAGAGAGAAAATCTTCCTATTATTAGATATCGATATGTATATCGAAAACCAGATACTAGATATATACCAAACATATTGTTAGATATGATCCCATGGTGATATGAGATCAATATTGTAAAAGGCGTTAGGTGTTAGATGCTGACATGTGTCCCTACGTTCATGCGGAGCTTGAGGGCAGCAACCCGTTCCCGCAGGATTTGCTACACGTTCTGCCACGTGGCTTCCTGTGGTTGTAACTGCTTGCACGGTGAGAACGTGACTAAGATAATTGTCACTGAGTTGCCTTGAATTCTGCAAGTGTGTCACCCTACGTTCAACGAGGTGCCTACTCATATTCTGCAACTGTCACTTTATGGACATGGCGCATTGAATGCGGCTGATGAAGTTCTGCTGGAAGACTCCTCCTGCGGAGATGACCTTCACACTGGAAGGATGTTCCCGCGTGGAAGTCTATCTCGCCGGAAGGGAGCTCCCACGGAAATCTACTTGCTGATTTAGCGGAAGAATTTTTTTTTTTTTTCTTAACTTCAGCGGAACCCTGTAGAGGGGGAGGGGGAGGAGGGGCGCTTCGCGTCACATGTCGGATGATATCATATGAGAGGCTTGAAGATCATAGGCTCAAAACTTGATCATTTTTTGACCGCCAAAAAAGACTTCACAAACATATATCATTACCTGTACAAGTTCTTTAATACTGTCACGACAACTTTGGGACCTAAAGAGGATTCAAAGTGAAGCAAACACGAAGTTGCTGCTTTGTGTAGTATGCTTAAATCCCAATATTTTTCCTTTGCTGCATTTGACAAGAGAAAGTTTCTGTCTTACTGTGTTTTCATCGTGATGATTTTTCACCATCAAAACTTCATTGTTCTAAATAATCAACTTGAGACATTTATTTGTGATCTTTGCTCATAAAGATGACATTTAAAAGCTGAAAGGAATTGGAGATGTTGCAGAAAGATTGTGGAGAAAAAGGATATATTTCATCGTCTAAAGACTATATAAATCTTGTGAAGCTAACATTGAATTTACGGAAGCAAATGCAATTTGCCAATGTTGAAAGAGTATCTTTAACTAAGGTAAAGATGCTACCGCTGCACCAACTAAGTTAAATATCTATATTATTCTAGCATGCCACCGCAGGTTGAATGCCCATTTTGGTTTGAGATCTGGATTCATGCAGCGGTATAATTTTTTTTTTTCCCTTTCTAGCTCCGCTTAAAATGCGCACCAGTGAGATTTGGACATTGGTTACTCTGATTCCAAGTTAAAGACCCTGCCACTGCTCCAAAATTCTAGAGTTTGAGTTGTGGTGAGGGTTGTGGGTTAAGTGTTTCAATTATTCTAACAAACTATGCAGCATGTTACAAAAATTTAGGAACTGTATGGGAGACCACTGATTGAGCGATAATCTAGGAACTTAATGTTCAAGCTAAAGGTTTGAATGGTTTGATGCCATTAGTGAAGATGCAATTATATTAATTCGTGGTCTTAACTATCATGTTTCAGACTCCCAGCATTTTGTTGATGATATTAATCATGGACTTAATTGTTGCCGTTTGCTTTGTAAATTGGTAGTTTGTGGGCACAGATGAGGCAACTACATGCGTTGGCCTTGTAATTAGGAACAGGAAGACTGGAATGTGAGTAAAATCCTATTCAACTTGCTGCTAAAGTATCAAAGGTCATGTACATGTTTTCTGATCTCATTGCCTGTTTGTCCATAATGATTGCAGGACATCTGTTAGTCATATGGATTCTGGAGGAATTGTTGATATGGGCCTAACCCAAATGCTATCATTAGTTGTTGATCGTGAAGTGGATTCAGCTTTGGACGTATGATTACTTGTTTCTTCTGAAGACATTCATAGAGGCCAATGATAACCCTATGAATGGTTTTCTTTATTAGTATGTTAATGTACTATTACATTAGCGAACACTCAATGAACATTTATATTGCAGGTTCATCTGATTGGTGGATATCAGGATGCGTACTATGATGTTTGACTCAAAATCTCATGCTACTATAGTCCTCTTTGCTTCTAGGGATTTTACAGAAATGATAGAGATCCTTTGTTTTAATGCAGCATGTAAATGGTACCAGTGAACCAACAAGGAAGCCAGGCGGATTTTCATTGCCTCTATGTTCCAAGATAATTGAAACAATGCAGAATAGGCAGGAAAAGTTTCATATACGGACACACTGTATCCTAGGGCATAACACCAGATATACTTCAAATGGAATTCCACTTCCCATCATCACTGGCTTCTTGGTTAGTCTCTGCATCTTCAAATATTGTAATTTAATTTTGAACTGGGATAATTTTGGCCGCTTATATTCAATTTTTAGCTACACATGCTTGCCGACCCTATTTATATCGGTTGAATGCAATTTCCTATAGCTAATTGTATCTTGTACCTCTTTGTCTACTCTTTTCTTGTCTGGGGGAAACTCCTTGGTTACATAAGCTCAAACTGCTTGCCAAAAATGCAGTCTGCCCCCCTAGGTTTTAGTTTTTATTGCGGGGCCTCTCTTGTTCGGAGTTTCCTTTTCTAGAATTTGGCACCAACATAGGCTTGGTTTGGCATTGTTGTTACTTTCTCGAAAAGCTTCTAAGCTACTGCTTTTCAGAAAAAGCAGAAGCAGTCATGATAAGCAATTCTAAATCCAGCCGTAGAGGGTTGACATAGAGTGGTTGATAGACAAATCATAAAAGCTTCGTCGCTTCTTGGGTTGAGCTTTCTCATACTCACTCCCTGACCTACCCCGTTTTAATTGGAGAGGCTTAGATGATGATGATCAAGTATGTAATGATTATATTACTAGTGTATGATGTTGCTGGCTAGTGGCTACATTTTAAATATTCAGATTTTTAACTTTGCTTGTTCTGTACACTTTTTCTTTGCCGAATAAAAAATTGTAACAAGTGTATAATGCTGCATATAATATTTCAACTTCAATGTGTTCTTTTTAACATCTGACTACTATAGGTTGATACTGCATCTGGATTAGTTATCCCTGCAAGTTTCAATAGAAGATCAAGATGTCCAGATGAAGTTGTCAGAAGAGTTAGGGTGTCTGTCTCTTATCAAGATCCTAGTTGGAAAGGGAGGTTATTGGAGACATATGATACTCATCATGATATATTTCAAATTGCACCTTGCACCTGGTATATTACCTCCTTCCACATTCTTCCTTTCATAGTTTGCATATTTAAAGGAACCGTCAGCCGGTCATAAAAACTTTGGTCAAATCTTTTATGGAGCCTTCATATGATGATTATGATATTTAAAGGAACTAAGAAGCGACAAATATAAGTATGAAAATGAATAAATATAACCAAACAGTTGAATTCAAATCAAGGTTCACAATATCGGAATCGGTTTCGGACTCTTCCTAGATTGGCGGTTTTGGCTGTTTTGAGTATCAGGTTCTTGGTTTCGGAAAGCCACAGCTGATAAAAGTATTTTGAAGAGCGAGGAAAATATTTGATAAATTTAGACATTGTTATATATTATATCTTGTTCCTCGTAGTTTTAAAAGTTATAAAGTTCAACATTGTCGAATCGATTGTTCGCAATAAGTAGTATTGTTTATTTACTTGCTTTTAGACATAGTACAACCACAATAAATAGTTTTGAATGAAATAATACTAGTATGGATGAATGTTATGAATTTATAGATATACAACATTGAAAAATGGTATTGGTTAATCATTATCGGCAGGTATCGGTATCAGTGCTATCAGATTGGGATAAGCTAAACTGATATAATACGGCTGATACTTCAAACTATGATTAAAATGTGTTGCTTGTTCAGTACAGTCAATATGACATTCTCAATCGAAACTTACAGGAAGCATGATATCAACTTCTGACAACATCGATACAACATCAATACCAATGGGACGAAGCCAGGATTTTGGGATGCAAAAATTTGTTCATGTAAAAAAGAATTTATAAATTAAAATTAAAATTGTTCAAGTTGTTTCAAAGAATATTATCATAACAAAATTGTGAGAAACATGAATATCCATAACTCTCATACCTAAAAAAATTTAACTCTTCAAAGTATAATTGACATTTAAATAAAAAAACAGAAAGATCTCTTCTCGTTTGCCACTTTAAAAATAAAGCTATATATTCTAAAACAGAATGCCAAATAGAATTTCTTTTAAGAATAAATGTCCGGTGATTATATCAGAAGGCTAAGAAAATTTAAAATATATTAAACTGTTATTTGATATCGTTTGCAACTTTAAGAATATTCTAAAACATAATGCCAAATAAAATTTCTTTTAAGAATAAATGTGACAAAAAATTACACCATGATTATATTGGAAGGCTAAGACAATTTAAAATATAATAAACTGTTATTTGATAACATGAGATTTCTTCTGTTTAATTACTTTTGGATTTTGCTTCTCTAATTGAAACAAAATATCGTATACGCACCCCAAACTATCCCAATTTTTAAATTTATTACTTGGAGCCCCCAGCCAATTGTGGAGCTGGGTG
The DNA here is from genome assembly GCA_036927795.1 of Iris macrosiphon. Lineage (NCBI taxonomy): Eukaryota > Viridiplantae > Streptophyta > Magnoliopsida > Asparagales > Iridaceae > Iris > Iris macrosiphon. The sequence goes on from JAYESA010000003.1 coordinate 41,992,279, forward strand.
GAAGGGTAAGGTAGTGGGGGCAAACTAGTAGGGTAAAAGGTGATTCCTTTTAGGTCTGATTACTCCACAGTTAATACATCCGAATAGAGCATGAAATGTGGTTGTACATGTTAATAGTGTAGGAGTATTATGCAATTTACACTATTTTGACTAAATAATTATACGAACTTAACCGTATGTCCAGTTTTGGATTTCGGTGAGCCGATCACAAAATCGCTCATCAAGTGAAATCGTGGGGCCTGCGAAACGGTGATAAGTCGACTGACTCGGAATCGAGCGAAACTCGTGTCCCAGGACAAGTCAGACGCTGCGAGTCCAATGACACAAGTTTCGTTGCGATCCGATGCGCGATCAAAAACTAATTGAAAAATTTGCAAAACACTAATATGAGAGACTTTTTACGGATACGGGTTGATTTCGTCGTGCACACATGTCGAAATCAATTTCTGCGAAAGCCCACACGTCTGGATATACCATACGTGCCTTTCGGTGCAATTTGTACATGACGAGGCGGTCCCGTTTGGCGGAGCGCACTCCGTATCGCAAAATTTTAGTTTCTGAAAACATGATTTTTAGTCAATTTCTAACAGGTTTTATTCGATGAATACATCGAGTTGATTAAAACTAAAAAAGGGTTTTGTTGTCCTATATGTTGTCAATTAACGCCTTCAGGTAGATTCTAAAAACTACGCGTGGTTTGGAAGAAAATTGTGCGCAAAGTTGGATATCTGGACTTTTTTTTTCGGTTATAGAAAATCATGATTTTTTTTGATTTTGAAAATCGATTTACAATCAACACAGCACGAAAAATAATCTATGAAGGGATACGAAAAAGGTTAGGTTGTCTACATACCAGAGAAAATAGTTTGTAAAACGATTGCACGTCGGAGGAGAAAAGACTCCGTGAATAGGGGTTCGCAGGGCTGTTATTGTTGCTGCTGTTACTGCAGCTGCTGTTGCCGTTTCTATCGCCGCCAGCAGGCGGTCCCGCACGGCGGCGCTCGCAACGGTCAGGGCCGGTGCGGGGTCGGTGTGGCTGGGGTTAGGGTTAGGGTTTTGGTACATACGTACCTATATATAGAGGGAGAGCGGTAGAAGTTCGGGTTCCGCGCGGGGGGTTGAGGCCTGTGCGGAAGGGTCGGGTCGCGGGTCTGGGTAGGTTAGGTTTTTGTTTTTGTTTTCTTTTTGTTTTCCTTTCCTTTCCTATCCTATCCTATTTCTTTTCTTATTCCTTATATATATATATATATATACTTTACTATTTCAAAATTTCATTTATTAGTATATTATAAATATTACCATGGTTATTATTATTATTATTACTATTATTAATTCCACTTACTATAGTTATTATTATACCATATTATTATTAGTAGTATTCGTATTCTTATTATTATTTACTTATTGAATATTATTTATTAAGAATTCATACAGACTATCATTCATCTATACATAAATATACATATGCATATATTTGCACCTTATCTCTTCCGTGACATCTGTATTCTCTATAGCATATATATACTATATATACTCAATTTGTACTTTAATTATTCTATATTTAATTAGGAAAAATTTAGGGTGATTACAGCACCCATCCGACAACGTCCCGGAAAACATGTGCAAATGCCAGAAGAGGAGTTGCCCTTCGCCTCATGTTGTTCCACTTGGAGATCTCCCTCCACGAAGGGAGACTGGAAGTCTAACACCTCCAATCCTCCACTCTCGTCCAACGTGTCGAGAAGGCGGATGCAAGCAGTGGTACCTACAAAAAGAGTGTTCTTTGGGCACCCGCTCGAAGACAATTTTCATCAGTTGGGGGTAGTATTTTCTCAAGACCCAAGATGACTCTACAAGCTGGGGGTAGCAATCCCTCAGAGCTCTATAATAACCCGTCGTTCCGAGAAGATAGTGATTCTCAAGGAACAAACGCTGAGATTCGTGGGGGTACTCACCCTCATGAGATTTTAAGATTGAATCATGTTTGTGTGATGTTGGGTTCAATCGTTCCTATATTTTTTTAGCTTCAAATTCTAATTTAAGACTGAAATCATCTTCTATGATTCTAGATTCTTGAACATTAGTTGAATTTGCTGCGGATTAGAAATGGTCATTGTAATCGTTTCTCATTAACCTCTTCCATCCAAAAATAGGAGTTTATGTGACATTTAGTTCCCCAATTTTCTTGCATCAAGATCCCATTTTACCAACTATGGTTTTAGCTTCAAGTTTGAACTAAACCAATAAATTACAATATGATGTTGAGATTTTAGGAGCGGTTGCAATTTGTATGATGTTAGATTCTTGAATACTAGGCCAAATTACTATGTATTCGAAATGTATAGTGTTTGTTTTTTGCAATTCACTTCCTTCAATACGAGAGTCCAATTTTATCACGTTTAATTTTTAGTAAATAGATTGAGTTTAGTTCGCATGCTGCTAGTTTCTTGAGTACTAGGTTAAAATACTGTGGGGTCTAATGGGTATTGTTACTCTTTCACAATTCACCTTCTCCAATTCGAGAATCCAAGTTTCGGACACATTTAATCGTTAATATATTTATAGTATGTAGAATCAGTTGGAAGTACTAGGTCAAAAATGGGTATTGTCGAAATGGGTATTGTTAGTTCTTTAAAATTCATCTCCTATTTGAAAGGTCAAATCTGCGGTATATTTAGCTATTTAGATCAAGGTTCAAAGTATCGGTATCGGAATCGGTATCGGACTATTCCTATATGAGTATCGGGATCGGCAGTATCGGTAGTATCGGCGGTTTCGGATTGGAGTATCGGATTTTTTGGTATCGGAAAGCAAACAACTATTAGTAAATTATTAACATTTTAGAGAATATATTTTATACATTTATGCATAATTTAAAGTATTTCCAGTATTGTTTCTTAGTATTTTTTATATTGAATGAAATAGTAGTCATCCTTGTCGATTGATTTATATGTGATAGATACGTTTTCCTCTTTTATATGTTTTTACAACCTTACTATGCTTTTACACCCTTTCTAATTGGTCTTTTTAATTCAATTTTTTTTGCCGAATTGACTGGAAAAGAGACATCTAATGTCGGTATCGGTCAGTATCGGGTATCGGTCGGTATCGGATCGGGAGATGCCAAACTGTATCGGTATCGGCCGTATCGGATCGGTATCGGCCGATACTTTAAACTATGATTTAGATGTCTTTACAATATATACTTTGAGTTGGGTGTTCGGTAAGTAGATGAATTGGTGGGAAACATAGGAAGCACCGACAAAAACAGTGTAATATCCGTATCGCCACTCTTAGAGTACTCGTCCCCTAGAGTATATGTCAAAATCAATTAATGTCGAAGTTGCAGTGTCATCATGTCATGTCATATCCAAGGCTGTGCAATATAGGTGGGGATTCATAATCATGGTACTGAGATTTGAGAACTTAACCCAATACATTCTTGAATGTTAGGTCAAATTACTCTGTATTTTATGTGGGTATTCTTAGTATTTCACGATTCACCTCCTCAGGTTTGATAATTGAAATTTTCTGCACATTTAATTCTTTGAATGTCTTCATAGTATATATTTGAGTTGGGATTTTTTTGAATACTTGGTCATGATATTGAGATTTTAGGATCGAACCAGCTTGTATGCTTGTTAGATTCTTGACTCCTATCGATGTTCAATTATTTACACTCTTAAGAGAAGGTGTTAGGTCCAAGTTATATTGCATATTACATTTCAGTAGTCATGCATAAATGTCACAATGTCAAGTGAAGAAACAGATCAGGATACAGTAAAATCATGCTTTGCATGCCACATCATTTTTTTGGTTTACCTATTTCTCCTCCTGTAGGAATTCTGAATGGGGACAGATTGCTTTCTCCCTACAACAATATTCAGATTCTGAAATCCTCTTGGAGTGCTCTACTTCACCTTCTGCAGAGAGCCCAGACTTCGTCGAAAATGAGAGGAGGTATGGGTGTGTGATGTTCAACACTAGAATCTTGTTTTGTGATATATCAATCTATATTCTTTAGTGGATCTGAACATAATTTCTTTTTGAACTTTATGATTTACTATTGCATCTCGGACATCCGAACTTTCTCATTCTTTACTGGATATTTTTCAAGCTGTGCTTTTAATGCACTGTGTTATTGTTGTGAATTTGAGGATGTTGGGTACTAATTTGTAAGTGCAAATGAATAGAAGACATAGTTTATTTTTTTCCATTTCTAGACAAAAAAGGAATAATACAGCCGATACGGCCGATACCGATACAGTTTGGCATCTCCCGATCCGATACCGACCGATACCCGATACTGACCAATACCGACATTAGATGTCCCTTTTCCAGTCAATTCGGCAAAAAAAATTGAATTAAAAAGACCAATTAGAAAGGGTGTAAAAGCATAGTAAGGTTGTAAAAACATATAAAAGAGGAAAACGTATCTATCACATATAAATCAATCGACAAGGATGACTACTATTTCATTCAATATAAAAAATACTAAGAAACAATACTGGAAATACTTTAAATTATGCATAAATGTATAAAATATATTCTCTAAAATGTTAATAATTTACTAATAGTTGTTTGCTTTCCGATACCAAAAATTCCGATACTCCAATCCGAAACCGCCGATACTACCGATACTGCCGATCCCGATACTCATATAGGAATAGTCCGATACCGATTCCGATACCGATACTTTGAACCTTGGTGCAGAGGCAAAATAAGAAACACATTATAGTACATAGGATTCATGCTACACAATGTTCTTTTCTATCCAAAATGCTGAACCAAGTATAGCTTAGATACAATAAAAAAAAAAAAAAAAAATAATAAATTAAAAATTGTACCATAGATGTGAGTTCATGAATTGCATTTAGTGGATATTGCTCTAAATCTGAAAGTTATTGTAACTTAGATAAGAACTAGATATCTTATTGTATTATTCTAAAGTGATAATTGTTACTTATTAGATTATGTTTCTGTTAGAGTACATGGGTGGTTTAATCCCACATTGGTTAGAAATCAAGGTGAGAGTGAGAGGCTCATCCTCTCCTCTCTCTCTCTCTCTATATATATATATATATATATATATATATATATATATAACACATATATGAATGGCGAAAGGGTTTTTTGAAGGCAACAGCAGCAACGGTGGCGATCAGGGAGATCATGGAGGCCGTGGCCTCTGTACCGACCAGGGGCAGTCTCCAGGCAAGACCTGGGACCCTGGGTCGGCTTCAAGGGGCGGTGTAGGGGAGATACTGGCGGTGGGGGAAACCCTAGGGCAGCAAGAAGAAAGAGGCGGCTGGAGTACGGTGATTCGACGCCGACGGGATAAATGGAAGGGTCTGGTGGTGCAAGGGAGGAACGAACATGGGAGTGGGGGGAGGCTTCAGCCTAACTCTAGTTCCACACGTCCGGTTGTAGCGAGAGGTCATCAACGAGTGCATGCGTGGACATCCGGGGTGCAGAGAACGCCGAAAAATGGGCAGGCTTCCCTGGGACGGGACAAGGCAATACAACGACCGACTCCAATGGTATCGAGAGTGGATAAGCCGGTCACACAACAAGAGGGGATGACCTGGCAGGGCCTCGATAAAGGGAAGATGCCGATGCATACCATGGGGAGGATGTGGCAGATGTGTGTCGGGGGGGGGGGGGAGACTACCGAAAACTCGATGCATTATGTCGAGCCCAAGAAAGTAAAGGGGGGGGGCAACGAGCGTCCTTCAGTGCAGATGAGATAGCAAGGACTGCAACATACTAGCAAAATACGATTGTGGGCAGATTCATGCATATGCGGCTAGGGTTTGGAGGCCGAAAGGTAGTATGAAATTTTATGCCAGGGAGGAGGGGTTCTTCTGTGTTAAATTTGGGATGTGGGAGGATGTTTATCGTATTTTGTAGGGAGGGCCATGGACATTTGATGATAGGCTCATTATACTGAAGGAATGGAAGTCCAGAGATAAATGTGAACGAGACCTGCTATATATGGTGCCTGTATCGGTTCGCTTTCCGGGGTTTCCACTTTCTTATTTGGATAACTCGATGCTTATGAAGCTAGCAAGCTTGATTGGGAAACCAATCAAAGGCGATGATGCTATGTTCAAACGCTCCAGATTATTATATGCTAGGGTCTTTGTTGATGTAGAATTGGAATTAACTTTATTGATCAGGAGACTACAAATATATGTAGGAGAGGCTAACCCCTCTTTCTACCATTCTACCCGATGTGGGACTAAAGCCCATTACTAATACTCAATACTTAATATTTAACACCTTCCCTCAAGTTGGAGCATATATGTTAATCATGCCTAGCTTGTTATACAGAAATTAAACCCGAGGACCCAAAAGAGACTTCGTGAAGATATCAACTATTTGATCACCGATCCTCATGTGATGAAACTTTATTATTCCCTTTTGATACTCATCACGGACGAAGTGGATGTCAATTTCAATATGCTTCGTCCTTTCATGGAACACATGATTGGTAGCAATATGGATAGCAGACTGGTTATCACACCACATATCTGCTGCTTTAGATCCTGCTTCTTCCAGTTCTTGTAGTAAATGCTTCAGATATAGCACCCCTGCTGTGCCATTAGCAATAGCCCGATATTCCGTTTCGGAACTTGATCATGCGATCACACTATGTCACGACCTGTACCCGGATGTAAGGGCACGAGTACGTGGCAACGTCCAGCCTACGCCGTAACAACGACGTAGAACGCTGTCTAGATCAACAATACTATCTATCAACATCTAACAATATAATAATATAACATGTCAATGATAATCTCAACTCCATAAGGAGGACAAGATTATAATATAAGTCAAAATCAATACTCAATCACAAGAAAATCTATAAAGAGATAAATGGCACGATATGATAAAACAAAGAAGTCACAAGTCACAACTGGATAGTCCTCAACATCAATCTAAACAAGTCTAGGAGTAATAATAATACATTACAAAAGTCTAATATGTTGGAAACAAATTCAGTACTATAATGCCGAGTAAAAGTAACTAGGATAACTAGTGATACCGGCTAGGCCTTCCGGTAATCACTCCTGCATTAAATGATCCAAAGCTGCAGCTACTACCTCCTGCGGTTCGTAATGAGTCGGACATAAATTCTTCCAATACTCTGAAAAATAAATTCAGTCATGATGGAGCGAGTACAACCCAATAGCTGTTCCAAGTTAATTGATAATGACTATAAACAGAAATAGGAAATGTAATACAAGACGAGAAAGCAATGAACATATATCATAGTATGGTAGAAAATAGACAGACAATCTAGAGCAATATGGCATAAACTGATCACAATGGAATGTAATATAGAGAAAACTGCAACTATACTAAGTGTATTGAAATACTAGTTTGATATGTGATCGGCTTGGGTTAAACATTGTCTACTTAAATAGGATAAACATTGTCTACCTTAAACGTTGATTGGATAAACATAGTCTACCTTAAACATTGTCTAGGGTTTTGATCACATATCTAGCTAGCACTTCTCCCGCCCCGATTGGTACAATAGATCCAACTATGACACGTTACAATGCAATGTACTCAAGGAATTGTCTAATGTTAAACATTGGCTAATAACCGTGCGATAATACGAGAAACAATGTAAACATGTAATAACATCTCATGATTGATCCATATGTGTACTAGTCCGTGTACAATCGTGTCAGGAATTAAGTAAAATATTTCTAAATACTTGTATTATAGTAATTATCAAATAATAAAAACTATCAGAGAATGTACTCGCCTGTGGTCCTGAGCAAATGATGCAAATCAGTGCCTGAACTGGTGTCACACTGACCTATATATGAAACTCATGTCAAAATAGTGTTTGGAATCATAAATAAGTGTATGCACAATGAATTTGAAATGAGCATTATGGAAGAGTTCTCTTTCTTGGACTTTAAATCAAGCAAGGTCCCAACAGTACATTCATCAATCAAGCCAAATACATCAAGGATCTCCTAAAGCGCTTTGAAATGGACAACTCCAAATTAATTGGGACTCCTATGGCTACTTCAACGAAGCTTGATCAAGATGAACATGGTAAATCCGTTGATATCCGTAAGTATCGAGGTGTGATAGAAAGTTTACTTAACTTCTAGTCGTCCAGATATCATGTTTATTATTTGTTGTATGCACGATTCCAAGCAAATCCCAAGGAATCTCATTGACATGCCGCTAAGTGTAATTTTCGATACCTTAATGGTACTTTGAATGTTGGACTTTGGTATCCCAAAATCCGTCTTTTGAACTCTCAAGTTACTCGGATCCAGATTTTGTCGGATGCAAAATTGACAGGAAAAACACTGGCGGCACATGCCAATTTCTACTAAAATCCTTGGTATCATTGTTTAGTAAAAAGTAAAATTCGGTTGCACTTTCAACTACCGAAGTCGAGTATACATTGTTCTAAATGGCGGCCGCCTCGACCGCCTAGGCGGTAGGCGGTCTCTCCGTACGACTTTTCGGTAGGCGGTGAAGTAGACGGTCAACGGAGCTTTGGAGACGTAGGTGGGCGCCTAGATGGAGCAATACCTAATAAGATGTTTTGGTCAAACAGTTTTGCAAGCTTTATGGGCATATGGTTTACTTTTACAAGACTAAAACTTAATAAATTTTTGTTCTACAACATAGTTATGCATGAAACATCCTTAAAATAGATATATAATGTAAAAAACTGTGGTAAAATAGTAAAAAAATTCAAAATGTATCAACCGTCTAAGCGGTGCCTAGATGGTGCCTAGGTGGCACCTAGGCACCGCCTAGACGGTAGGCGGACTTTTTTTGCCGTGCAGCAACAACAGGCGTGGGCATTGGTAGAGGGATCGGGTGGCAGCAGGAGGTGGGGAAAGGGGTTGTGGTCGGCTGTGGGAGATGATTAGGGCTGTGATTAGGGTTTTGAGAGAGAGATAGGAGGGTGGAGGTCGGCTAGGGTTTTGGTTCTGATACCATGTAGGAGGGAATAATAGGATGATTATTATTGATATGAGAGAACATATATATAGGAGAAGACTAGCCTTCCCATTATTCTCTACCCGATGTGCGCCTAAATTACTAATACTCAACAACTTGCATGAGAAGATGATACTCCTTCGATTGGCGGCTCGAGTCTCCAATCCAACTGAGTGCTAGTACTAAATTTAGGGTTTTGAAGCAGAATTTGATGTATTTCTATGCATTTTTGATGACTTTTGTGGATTTTGATAGATTAGTGAATTTTGATGAATAGGAATTTAAATGATGGAATTTGAGAACTTGGATGGGAATCTGGTATAATGGTAGAAGAGATGGAATGGAATATAATTGACATTGTGCTCTCAAGGGGTATGTATATCGTGTCAAGTATTGGTAATGGACAATGGAACTGACGGTCCGCAGACACTGGTTCAGTCAGCACCGCCGTCGTCCGAACGAGTGTCACAGATGGTGCCTACGGTTACAGAGTCATCCTCCTCCTCTAGCTCCACTGATTCGCCTCCGCCGGTTCCACCAGCTCGACTTCGTCGTGCCTATCGTGATCATCCCTAGATATGTTGAAAACTTTCAAAAGGCTCGCGAGCCACACTCGGTCATTGATAGCTTCTATTGATGGGATTCAGATTCTTAATTCTGTGGAGGAGGGTCTTAAACATCCCGGGTGGCATGCTGCTATGGAAGAGGAGATGAAAGTGCTTCGGAAGAACCATACTTGGAACTTGGTAGATTTGCCGTTTGGTAAACAGGTATTAGGTTGCAAATGGGTGTTCACGGTCAAAATGAAACCGGATGTCACTCTTGATCGACTAAAGGCTCGTCTGGTGGCTAAAGGATATTCTCAGACCTATGATTAGGATTATTTTGAGACATTCTCTCCAGTTGCCAGGATGACCTCTGTACGCATACTCTTGGCCTTAGTTATTCGCTATGACTGGCCATTACTTTAGCTGGATATTAAGAATGCATTTTTCTACGGGGATCTTGACGAAGAAGTGTATGTGATATAACCTTCCAGGTTCGTTGCAAGGGAGGGTAAAGTGTGTCATCTGAGGAAGGCCCTCTATGGTCTCAAACAATTACCTAGTGCGTGGTTTGGTCGATTTACACATGTTGTTACTCAGTTTGACATGTGTCAATCGAAGAAAGATCATTCAGTATTTTACCGACAGACATCAGCTGGAAGGATACTACTTGGTGTCTATGTTGATGACATTGTGATCAAGGGAGACGACAGTCAAGGCATTGCAGGGCATTGCAGGACTGGAGAAGTTTCTTGGAGAACAGTTTCAGACCAATGATATAAGATCGTTAAACTACTTCTTGGGTGTTGAAGTCGTACGGAAAAAGAGGCACATTGTCATGTCGTAGAGAAACTATGTTCTAGACATACTAAATAATGCAGGAATGATGCAAGCTAAGGAAGCAATTTCGCCAATGGACCTAGGAGAAAAGTTACTCCCCGACGAGGGAGTACTGATCACTAATCCGGATCAATATCGTCGAGTGGTTGGAAAACTAAACTACTTGGCAGTTATGACTTGTCCAGATATTTTTTTTGCCGTCAGTGTCGCGAATAGATTTATGTCTTCTCCACGAGTTCCACCTTGGCTGACAGTCCTCAGAATTCTGTGCTATCTAGTCTAGAATCCTGGAAAAAAAATTTGCATGGAAAATCAGGGATATACGAATGTTGAGTGCTTTACTGATGCTGACTGGGGTGCAAGCCCGACGGATAGATAATCTACATCTAGTTACTCGGTATTTATTGGCGAAAACTTGGTATCGTGGAAGAACAAGAAGCAAAGTGTGATCGCACGATCAAGTTCCGAAACAGAATATCGAGTTATTGCTCATGGCACAACATATGTGTTATATCTGAAGCATCTGCTACAAGAACTGAGGAAAGAAGCACAATCTAAAGCAACATATATGTGGTGTAATAACCAGTCTGCTATCCATATTGCTACCAATCCTTGTGTTCCATGAAAGAACGAAGCATATTGAAATTGACATGAGTATCAAAAGGGGATAATAAAGTTTAATCACGTGAGGACCGGTGATCAGATAGCTGATATCTTCACGAAGTCTATTTTGGGTCATCATGTTCAATTTCTGTATAACAAGCTGGGCATGATTGACGTATATGCTACAGCTTGAGGGAGCGTGTTAAGTATTGGTAATGGGCTTTAGTCCCACATCGGGTAGAGTGATAGAGAGAGGGGTTAGCCTCTCCTATATATACGAAGTCTTCTCATCAATAAAGTTCATCCTATTATTCTACTCTATTATATCGTATCAGTCGGACGGAGGCATTCCTCAACCAGTATGGGACTAATCCATAGAATGACTACTTTCTAACATGTGAATGGTATCAGAATAGGGATAATCCCGATGCTTTGCTAATTCTAGACTCCATCCTAGCCATCCACCATCATCACCATTCCAAAAGCGTACCCCCATCTCAATCCCATGCCCTAGCCTACGTCTTTTTCCTCTAGCTCTACCCAATACCTCAACTTAAGTCTTACGTCAACTGTCATTGTTAGAAAATTTGAATTCGAGGATATGGTGGGCATTTTGACGCCTTCTGGATACAATCTGTTAATTCTTTTTCTGCATCTGGGCATTTCAATGTTTTGTCGAATTGGAACTTTTCGATCTGTACACTTAAGTCAACTTAAATAACATATGCCTCTGTTTCAGCTTTGCCATACCTACTTATTTTTAACTTACCTTGTTGAAATCCTTTTTTAGGTATGATTAAACAGGCATTACCATGTTTGTTAATTGCAAAATGTTATTATATTCCTCTTTCTTTTCTGTTTTCTCATTGTTTCCCCCACCAATTTGTCGATATTAAGATTATTCTAATGAATGAATCTGTGGTTTGATGTTCCGTATTATGCAGAATATGGAGCTACTTAATCAGCCATCCAGATTGGAGGCAGACTTTTGTCGGAAGAAAACCTCGTGTGTTTGAGAGGACAATTAGTGGAGAATGGTTACAATGTGAGTAAATTGTTTCATATAACATTTACACATTGAACAAGTCCATAAAATGTTTGGCATATGCAAAAGAGGTTTTGGAACTTATTTTTCGAGAGCACAGTGCACACATTTATTGATGTTAATAATCTATGGCAAGTTGTTTGCTTGCTTAAGCATGCGGATATTTCATGTTTTTGTATGTAACTTCATATATTAGTTTCTAGTGAAACTCGAGACAACGACTCTGAGGGCTGGCATTCTTGTCCGAGGTGAAGCTTTTTAAGCAAGCTTATTATCCTCTTTACTGATGAGAAAGAACATCGACTTCTGAGTACATGCACTTTATTATTGTGATGGAACTGCAGTTGCATGCAAAGGCTCTTGCACTCTGGGGACATGTTTGTTTCTTGCAGTTGTATTTATTATGCGAATTGCAAGTTAGAGATGTCATCTAAATATAGATGGTTGGAATCAAGGCAAGGGCCTAGGGAGGACAAATTCATGAATTCATAGTGCATGTGCTAACCAGACTGGAAGAACTGCAACAATGGAGCTTTTGATGCAGCTGGATGACATACTGGAGTGTGTTTCCTCTTTCCAAGACTTATGTTTGGCCGGAGGAAATTGATCTTAAATTCCCTCTCTTTACTTCACTTTGGATAGTAAGTCGAAAAAGGAAATTGTAACATGATGAATTCATGGAAGTTGGCCCAGAACTGAGGAAATGTTAGGTTCTTGGGGCCTGTTTGGTTGGGTGAACTCCAAGAACTATGGAATTACAAAATCATGAAAATGTAAATGCATTGCATATATAGCTCGGTTGAGTTGTCAAAAACTGTTTGGTTGAGTGTAATTTTGTTCCTTGGAAGTGAGGCTAGCAATGAAAATCATCCATAAAAAAGATACAATAAAAATACATCTATAAAACCAACAACGAAAATCATTCAACGAAAACGAACAGTGTATGTTTGAGTAAGATACTCTTATATAGAGTTCATTTTTCAAGGCACGATTAACTGTTTTTAAGACATCTTACTCTCTTCTAACCCAATCCAAACTCCTAATACAATCCTAGACATCATACTAAATTTTCTCCTTCACATTCTCTCCATTCTCACCCAGTAGCAAGCAACAGACTAGGCTAGTCCCCTTTTTCCATTCTTGTGTTGTGTCCCCTGCACACACCCTTGACACTAACATGAGTCATAAGTCCCCTTTTTCCATTTAACATGAGTCATAAGTCCCCTTTTTCCATTCTTGTGTTGTGTCCCCTGCACACACCCTTGACACTAACATGAGTCATAAGCTGAAGAATGAGAAGGTAAGCAATCTTATGTAGATTCCACCATTCATCATAGAAAGAAGTTAAAAGAGTGACATAGCCTACCCCCGGCCCTGACTTGTGGTAGTAGACATTGGGTTTGCCCTTAGGAACGAAGGGTCAAGGTAGTAACCAACGCCCTTTTCCATATCAAACCTTGACCTGCATGGAGATTATAGCCAGTTTGCGTCATCATGTTTTGAATACTTTTGTTGTAGATGTAATAGGGAATACGTCTCTTCATTTTTCTCTTCAAAAATCTCCTCCAACCAGAAAGACTAAATCTTCTTCGGGGATAAAAAAAAGATTTTTGCCTAGAAGACTAAAGGTAGTGGCATATGTAATGATGTATCTAAATTACTCTATTGTTATGCCTAGGTTCAGTGTCTTGATACACAAGACAATTGAAACTATATGCTTCATTAACAAAAGGTTTTACATCATTTACAAGAGTAGACGAGTCGATAACAAAGGGATCTTCGTATGCCAAATCATTGACGAATGGTTCGTTAGCATCCAAACCTTTATCATGGTTGAGGTTAGCCGTATCAATGACGGACGGTTCGTTAGCACTCGAACCTTCATCAATATCAACTGCATTGAGATCGATGACAAATGGTTCGTCATCTTCATTGCTACAGACTTTTCTTCGTAACATTTCAGGTGGATCATCATAGGCCCATCATAGGCTGAATCAACTTCGACTTTGTTGTCTACTTTTATTGCCACTATCTTCTACATATTTCACTAGTTTATAGAGAAGTGCATAAGAAGAAATAGATCTCCTCTGAACATCAGCGAATTCGGTTTTGACTGTCCCAAACTCACCAATGTACATCAAGCATTAATGGAGGGTGGATGGCACCATCAAATTCTTATGTATCCATGGATGTCCCAGTAAGACATTAAAGGATATATCTACATCAATGACATAGTAGGTAACTTATGTTTGTAGATCTCTAATATGACATCTCAGGAAAATCATTCCGAGTGGCAAACTGCGACCAACATTGAAGTATAAAATTGTTGTATTTGTAGCTGAAATTCGATGAATTAGTATACCCAGGATTTGCAGCAAGTTTTTGGGGATAATACTTAATGGAGATCTTGGATTATTGTGCATCTGGTCTATCCTGATCGCACCAATATACCTAGTGTAATATAAAGGACGATCATGTCGATTATTTTTCAGTAGCATGTCCTCTTGAGATAATGTGATGTTGGGTACTTATAGATGTCACGCCCCGATCTCCCGCAGGTAATCGACCGTCCCCGCTAAGCTCGAATCACTGTGCCAGCGCTCCCGCGGGACGATCTTTTTTCATCTGGACGTGATGCCGCACGAGCGTAAGCCGCGTCCGTGCAAGGCCATGATCCGAACATGCGGTAAAATATCTAAGCCACAGAGTCGCACAGATAGTCCGAGTGCAGCGGAATAAGAAACGCACAAGCGATTGGTAACAAGTTCACAGAGTCTTCAATAGCGGAAGCATTGAATAACACATGTATAGAAGTAAAACAAGCTCTTTATTGATATTGAACAAATGTTACAAGCGGCGATAGGCCGAGATTTCAAGTCGCTCAAGCCTCTCTCTCTCCCTGAAACAATAAAAGCGTGCCAAGTGGCTATATTTGTGGAATGTTGTATAGGCGATGTTCCAACATTATATCTTGTATATGTGCTTCAGTTTCGGTCGCAACGCTCCAAGGCTCCAGAGCGAACTCCACGTCCGAGTACGCACCAAGAGCGCATCCGCATCGAACGAGATTCTCTCGCACCCTACAAGCAATCTGGTAGATTATCAGTACATGAATGCACTGATGGGGAGGCTTCTCGCTCGCTCGATAAATCCAAACACGTTATATATGTTCCGTGCACCATCAATTAAGTTAATCTTTCTAGTCTTGCCTTAGGATCAGTTTTATGGCATTATGTAAAGCCTAATTCGTGTGGCAGTGCGCCGTGCGATAAAGGAGTAACATGGCGTGACTTACCAACTTACCATTTGTCCTTCCCTGTCCAACGACACAACCAAGTTAGCCAAATCCGAATATATATATATATATATATATATATATATATATATATATATATATATATATATATATATATATACTGAAATATAAGGAATCGCATAACGAACACATGTATGCTACGAGCGTGTTTCTAAATCAGGTGTACGAGTTTGCTTAAATTGTGAAACACAAGATACTTTGTTACTCAGATTCAGGCGTGTTACTCAGGTTATTCAAATGATTGCAAAGCTCAGGCTACACAGATTACTTATTCATTTCTCAGGTTACCAACTCAGATTCGTAAACGCAATGCAATGACTCGCACACGGATTGCCGCAACCGAGCCTGACTAAATCTATATGAACGGGTCGCTGGCCTATACACCATTATGGACATAGTCGCAATAAGACGGTGGTCTCGGTGCCCTGGCGACTGACCGAACTTATCCGTGCTAGCTATAACTAGCGCGACTATCGAATTTTTCCCTAGGCTGGATCAGTCCCGGTGCCCCAGCGCCCCGTCCGTAGGAAATCAAGCTTGTGCACAAGCGTCCGCGACCAAGCGAGTCTCTTTTTATTGGTTCTTTCTTTGTCTTTTGATATATTTTTCTTCTAAGTAAAAGGCAATGGTTGTAGGCACATGTAATGAGCCTCGCTACAAGCCATCTCAGGACGTTCCTGACTCATTGGTTCTTTGCATCTTTATTAATGACGGGCTCCTCGAGCCATTCCTTTAGTGCCATTCACTTAGTGCCGTTCTTTAGTGCCGTTCGATTTAGTCATTCTTTTATTTGCAACTTTTAAGTTTTCTTATCATCTTTGCAGCTCCCAGTATGGAAACTACCCTGGCGACCCAACGGTCCCGAAGCCGTTCCACGTTTTCTATTACTTGGCTTGGAATGACTATTTTGATAATCTTCCTGCCTCAGGTGAGTGAATCACGTTTTGTGTTGTGTTCCAGGCCTTGGCATAAATTATGCGACAAGCATTGAAACGAGGCAACGAGTACAAGTTACGATGTAAGCAGAAAAAGCATGCATTTAGAAACATAAGCATTTACGTTAGCACAGTCTAAGGGGTAGTGCGCGGAGTGAAGCCGTACATGGACATACCGAGCGACATAATCTAAGGGACGAGCAGTGTAAACAAGTGAAGCAATGCACTACGAAGGGTTCATAATGATCTACTCGAGGCATAGCGGGGTCTACTTGCATGAAGCTAAGTTAGCATGCGAGGGTTCGATTATAAGTCAAGTTTTTTTTCCATGTTCTAACACAAGCAATACAAGTTGGGTTTATTCCCTTAGCTAGGTGCGTTGTCTTCTTTATTAGCATGCATGGGGTGATTCACCTAGCGACTAGCATGTATCGTCCATATTTTAAGTGTGTTGGCTAAGCAAAGACAAGTTCATCGTAGCCACCCACCTTAGCAATGATTCGCCTCGGTCGAGCGATACTCCGAGCGAGCCTTTGAAAGTCTAAGTCTGAACTCCTGAAGGGCCAAGTCTGGAAATCCTTTGCCTCAACGAGTATTCTCGCTGAGCAAAACGGGTTGGGTCATTGCATTTGTGCCATTTGAATCGGTTGTTCGCTTGAACGGAATGAGTCGTTACATTATACACCACTCAGAAAAAGTCTCGTCCTCGAGACTTCCTGAGCACAAGCCATTCAATCGTATTATCGAATCTATCTCAAGCATAGCAATCGGTACCACTAGATCTGTTCGAACACAATTTTCTACTCGTTCCTTATACCGTGTCGCGTGTATGCTGGGTCGGTCTCATTGATTGACTCTAGCATTCAATCTAAGTTCTGACTCGGTCTCTATTGCACCTTAGCGCGGAACATATATCGCTTAACGCGGGGTCTGTTACAATCCATCTTGAATGACGATCTAAGACTGAGGGAAGCTTATACAAGTCGTTATACTTGTCTAAGCGGATCT
This sequence comes from Iris macrosiphon, assembly GCA_036927795.1. Lineage (NCBI taxonomy): Eukaryota > Viridiplantae > Streptophyta > Magnoliopsida > Asparagales > Iridaceae > Iris > Iris macrosiphon. The sequence continues at coordinate 42,009,559 of JAYESA010000003.1, forward strand.
AACATATTCACTTGCACTAGCATTCGAGATCAGCATATCGTGAGTCTGGATCGTGCACATATTCAAAGCGTCATTCAAACATATGCATGTCAACCAGCTTAGCGATAGCGAAGTCTTTGCACTCGAGTTCCATATATCATTGAGTCTTGGAACGTGCACATTATTGAGTCTTGGATCGTGCACACATTCAGGGCGTCTCTCAAACATATGCATTCAACCAAACTTAGCGATAGTGAATCGGACAAGCTACTTGCAAAAATCTCAAGAGTTCTCGTCTTATGAATCACGATGATACCTCCAACAGGGTTAATAAAATTCTAAGTCATATCTATTCCAACTTAAATCAAGCTTTGCACTACCGTTAAGCACGATCTATCTGATCAATCGACTAGCGTCCATCCGTTCGGGTCAAACATAGCACACGTTTACCGTTCCAAGTCTAACTCTAAGTCTTGCTGTCCCAGTTTTATGGCTTGTTCAAGCAATCTGCTAAACTCGGTCACACAAGTTCTTTCACTAGACACAAGCTCGTCTGCCTAATTACTAGGTCAGCTCACAAGGTCATAGGTACAAGTTCAAGCACATGATTCATTGTGCATATTCGTCGCACGATGCTCGCCCCACTTCCTAAGGTCAAACCATTGTTTATTTGTACGAGATATTCTACCCAAGCTCGTTTTACTCAGATTTTTAAACATCGATCATGGATCATCCTACACACATAACACGTTCATTCGCACAGGGTTCGAGTTCGTTCAGGCAATCCATGATATATCCAAGTTGTAGGACAAGCCTATCAATTCGCATAATCTATCTCCTCAAATATGTTTAGATAGAATCCATATATCCATTTCTAAGTCTAGACCACCAAGCCAAGATTCAATTCTAAATCTTTGATTATAACTCCAAGTCGTCCAACAAGATTCATGTATCCGTTCACGAAACCATTAAGCGTAATTTACTCCAGGTTCTAGGCTAACTTATCCTTGAAACACTTTCGATTCACTTGCATTCCCAAATTTGTCTTATCGTGTTGAACCACAAGTCAAGACGATCCACCAGTTGTCACGTTCCAGTCTTCCGCAAGTTCGATCATCCTCGTTGGACGTGAGATCACCACGCCAACGCTCCCGCTGGATAATCATTCTAATCCAGACGTGACGCATGTACGAGCATATAGTTACGCTCGTACAAGACAAGAACGTCGATCATTATGGTTATCGTCGAAACGATCGAGATACCTTATTATTTTATTTTGCTCCATCCAAGATATATATAAAATCCATCAAGTCATGTCCGTTCATGCAGTGATTATAATTTGTCTAGCAAAATCATCCAACTTCAATATTATCGTTCGATAAATCCATTGTCTACTTCTAGCAATCCTCAAACAACTAAGTTTCAAATATTCAAAGCCCAAGTCTATCTACTTTTGATACGTTCTATTCATCGAGTTTGTTTGGAATAATCACCGAACATGTTTCCGTAAGTTCGATTATCCCCGGCGTACGTGAAATCACCACGTCCACTCTCCCGCAGGATAACCATTCTCGCTGGGACTAATTTTGAAGGTTATCATTTCGAACTAGATTCAAGATTGTTCTTCCAAACTCCAAGTCAAATCCGTTATCGCTTACCTCTTTCATCGAACCAAAATATTCATTCTTGGGCTAACTTCTATTCTAGCGATATTGTATTCAAGTTTAATTCGTTTGTTTCAATTTGAAATCGCTCGCACGATCCTCCAAGTTTCCAACAAGTTTTCTTTACCAAGATATCGATTTTTCTTTCCATGAATCCCTAATCGATATAAGCCTTATCACTTGTTGAAGACTTTCTCAATCGTTCAATCCAACTATCGCACGAGACCTACGAATCCGTTTGAACATTTTCAAAATGAATCATACACCACTCAGGAATCGAGTCACCCAATTAAATTCTCAATCGATGTTCGCATCAATCGCTACCGTATTTACCAAGTTTTCTTAGAATTCCTACACGATACCTAAGCATCGCCTGATAAAATCTTAGTCTCTTATATATCCTGTTGATAGTCATCCAAGTAAACTATATCTGATTTGTATCTTCCGACACGAAATACCGTTCGAGCTATTTCTCAAAATTCAAGCACGATTCTCTATATTTGCCTAAGCGATAAATCTGATAATGTTTCTCTTGGTTGCCATTCTAAGTCTGACTTATCCTTATCTGAACGATATCCCAATCTCGTTTTAAACTAGCTCACACCAAAGGGTCTTGGCGTGCGATACTTTAGACAACTTAGCCGAAAGGCTGTGTGCATAGCAAACCGTTCGAACGATATTCTATTCCACACACTTACTAGTTGGGTAATCATGTATAGGTATTCGGGTTTGCACATAACTTGCAAATTCTAGTACAAGTCTATTCCAACCAAGTCTAACACAGGTCGACACAAAGGCCTTCGCATCACAATTTTGTACAAGCAATCATATCATTCATATGCACTTTTTGAAAGTATTTAGACTCATTGTTTGGAATATCCCATCGGTCAACGAGAGAGAGTGTATACACATAACCCACGAACGAGCTTTTGAAACTGAGAAAATCGATACGAAGTCCAAAGGCGTAAAGCCATGCTCTGATACCAATATGTCATGTACCGATCTCCCACAGGTAATCGGTTGTCCCTGCTAGGCGTGAATTACAGCGCCAGCGCTCCCGCGGGACGATCTTTCCCCATATGAACGTGATGCCGCACGAGCATAAGCCGCGCCCGTGCAAGACCATGATCCGAACATGCGGTAAAATGTCCAAGCCACAGAGTCGCACAGATAGTCCGAGTACAGCGAAATAGGAAACGTACAGGCGATTGGTAATAAGTTCACAGTCTCGTCAATAACGGAAGCATTGAATAACACAAGTATAGAAGTAAAATAAGCTCTTTATTGATATCGAGAAAATGTTACAAGCGGCGCTAGGCCGAGATTTCAAGTCGCTCAAGCCTCTCTCTTTCTGAAACAGTGAAAGCGTGCCAAGTAGCTACATTTGTGGAATAATGTATAGACGATGTTCCAACATTATGTCATGTATATGTGCTTCAGTTCCGGACACAACGCTCCAAGGCTCCAGAGCGAACTCCACGCCTTAGCACGCACGAAGGGGGCATCCGCACCGAACGAGGTTCTCCCGTACCCTGCAAGCAATCTAGTAGGTTATCAGTACATGAATGCACTGGTGGGGAGGCTTCTCGCCTCGACAAATCCAAACATTATATATGTTTCGTGCACCATATATTAAGTTATCTTTCTAGTCTTGTCTTAGGATCAGTTTCATGGCATTATGTAAAGCCTAACTCGTGTGGCAGTGCACCATGCGATAAAGGAGTAACACGGCGAGACTTATCAACTTACCATTCGTCCTTCCCTGTCCAACGACACAACCAAGTTAGCCAAATTCGAATATATATATATATATATATATATATATATATATATATATATATATATATATATATATATATATACTGAAATCCAAGGAATCGTATAGCGAACACATGTATGCTACGAGCGTGTTTCTAAAGCAGGTGCACGAGTTTGCTTAAATTGTGAAACACAAGTTACTTTGTTACTCAAATTCAGACGTGTTACTCAGGTTATTTAAATGATGCCAAAGCTTAGGCTACACAGATTACTTATTCATTTCTCAGGTTACTCAACTCAGATTCTTAAACGCAATTCAATGACTCGTACGCGGATTGCCGCAACCGAGCCTGACTAAATTTATATGAACGGGTCGTTGGTCTATTCGCCATTATACACATAGTCACAATACGGCGGTGGTCCCGGTGCCCCAGCGGCTGACCGAACTTATCCATGCTAAATACAACTAGCGACTACCGTATTTTTCCTAGGCCGAATCGGTCCCGGTGCCCCGACGCCCCATCCGCAGGAAATCAAGCTTGTGTACAAGCGTTCGCGACCAAGCGAGTCTCTTTTTATTGGTTCTTTCTTTTTCTTTTGATATCTTTTTCTTCTGAGTAAACGACAATGGTTGTAGGCACAGGTAATGAGCCTCGCTACAAGCCATCCCAGGCCGTTCCTGATTCATTGGTTCTTTGCATCTTTATTAATTACGGGCTCCTCGAGCCATTCCTTTAGTGCCATTCACTTAGTGCCGTTCTTTAGTGCCGTTCAATTTAGCCATTCTTTTATTTGCAACTTACTTTTAAGTTTTCTTATCATCTTTGCCGCTCCCGGTATGGGAACTACCCTGGCGACCCAACGATCCCGAATCCATTCCACGTTTTCTATTACTTGGCTTGGAATGACTATTTTGATAATCTTCCTGCCTCAGGTGAGTGAATCACGTTTCTTGTTGTATTTCAGGTTGTGGCATGAATTATACGACAAGCATTGAAAAGGGACAATGAGTACAAGTTACGATGTAAGCAGGCAAGCATGCATTTAGAAACATAAGCATTTACGTTAGCACAGTCTAAGGGGTAGTGCGCAGAGTGAAGCCGTACAGGGACATACTGAGCGACATAATCTAGGGGACGAGCAGTGTAAACAAGTGAAGCAATGCACAACGAAGGATCCATAATGATCTACTCGAGGCATAGCGAGATCTACTTGCATGAAGCTAAGTTAGCATGCGAGGGTCCAATTATAAGTCAAATTTTGTTTTCATGTTCTAACACAAGCAATACAAGTTAGTATTATTCTCTTAGCTAGGTGCGTTGTATTCTTTATTAGCATGCAGGGGGTGATTCACCTAGCGACTAACATGTATCGTCCATATTTTAAGTGTGCTGGCTAAGCAAAGACAAGTTTATCGTAGCCACCCATCTTAGCGATGATTCGCCTCGGTCGAGCGATACTCCGAGCGAGCCTTTGAAAGTCTAAGTATGAACTCCTGAAGGGCCAAGTCTGGAAATCCTTTGCCTCAACGAGTATTCTCGCTGGGCAAAGCGGGTCGGGTCGTTGCACTTGCGCCGTTTGAATCGGCTGTCCGCTTGAACGGAATGGGTCATTACAGTTGAGTCCCATTATGACAATATAGACAACCGTCAACTGGTTCCTGATCAGGTGCAATCCTCGTCAGATAAGAATCTTCTTGCAGAAGAGCTTCACCGAGAGCGTCCCTTGTCTCTTTTGAAAGATGTAAAAACTCATAAACAGAGAGGCGAGCCAAAATATTGGCAAGTTATGGTAGAACATGAAAGATGTAAGGCTCTCCGAGACCTGGCAAAATATTCTTTTGCAGAGATTTATTAATTGTCTGCTTGGTTTTATTCGTCGTTGGCTCTGTTGGCAAATTTGTTGCTGGAAGTGCTGGAGCAGTTGCTGAAGGTTATGGATCTTCACTTGGGACTTGATCGTACACCTTTAAATATGGCTTGCCTGTTCTTGTGGCTTTATATTGGGTGACATCTTTATCAGCTGCATGGACGTCTACTTCTTCCTCTGAATTCGTCATGACATTGACATGAAGATGATCTTTTTTTCTCCAGGAGGATAACATTACAAGGCTTTTTCTTCTTCTTGCTAGTTGTGTTTGGCTTAAATGTAGGTCCAACCCACTGTTCGTCTTGGAGGATATTTGGGTGCACTCATATTATCTCTTATTTTTTAGTGGTCGGAGGCACCAAACCACTGTCTTGCTATTTTGGAGGCAAATTGATAATTTTTAACTCTGTCGCGCATACATGAACTACACCGTCTTGCACCTGTACTTGAGGGTTACCAAAATATAGTGACACCATGTTGGTGGTGACATTCTTTTGGTCATTGTGAAGTGTGATAGTTTTGGAATCTACTAATTACTGAACTTTATCCTTCAGAACATATCACTGTGTTGTAGGATGGTGTACATACCGATGATACTCACAATACTTGGGATCATCGGTATGCCCTACTTCATCATGACGCCTGACATCTGGGAGTTGTAACTTGTTCCCCTTAGCAAAATATGGAAGATTTGTACAGTAAAATCTTTGTTGAGAGTATAATTGCGTGGTAGGCTTGGAGCTTGTTGTTGCTGTTGCTTGGGAAGATCATTAGTTGGGAGCTTTACAGCCATAGATGTCTTGCCTTTAGCTCTCGAGTTGATGTTCTGTTGAGGACGCCTTCTACTTTCAAGATTGACTCTTTAGATGCCCAATTTATCGAGGCTGGCAGCTTGTTCTTCCGTAGATTTGGCACCGTCATTCAATGCTGACCAAGTTTTGAAGAGACATACACCAATGCAAAATTTTATTTCTATTAGAAAGTTAATCGCTTGATATATTCTTTAGTTGATTCTCCTTCTTTATGTTTTGCGTTGATGAGATAAGACATACTAAAGCATGTCTCCTCTTCTTAGAAACAAGACAGAAAGGCAGTTTCTAAGTCATTCCAAGTTTTGGTGGAACCTGGTGGAAGACTACGGAACGACTTAAAAGTTGGGCCTCGGAGGGTGCCGATGAATAACATCCCCATTAATGCATCATTTGTTGAGATATCCAGCATTTGGAACTTAAAGTGATAAATGTGTTGACTTGGATATGTTATCCGCTCATATGGTACACAAGTAGGAGTTTTGTAGTTGATAGGAGTAACGACTTCGTCCCATTCGACCGGGTATGGCAAGCTCGCTCTTGCTTTTTGGATATTATCCCTGTTGAGAAGAGACTCAAACTTGGCCTCCAAGTTCTTGATAACATCTTTTGGAGAAGTTTTACCCTCAGACATGTCAGGTTTAGGAGCAATGAATGTAGCAGCAACATCATGATTTCCTTCATTAGCAATCGATTACACATGAGGAGGTGAAGCGACAATAACATAACTCTACTATGTCACCACTATTATTAAGAGGGTTCGAAGTTCCTCAAACATTACCTCCATGTTTTGCATACGACGACTAATACCTTCATTTGACCCATCGCTTTGTATTGCCATATAGGCTGATATAATCCGTCTTTTGAAATACTAAATAGCATAAGAGGATGCATTGGCATAATTAGTGCTTTCAGTCTCAAAATCTAAATTCAGATGTTGACTACCCCAGCTGGACTAGTCAAGTGCGAATGTGATGAACAACTTCTTGATATTGTGCTTTGATATACACCTTTAATTGGAATATCAAGGTGTTAATCGGGCCGGGCTGGGCCAGCCCGGTCCAGTGTTGACCGGGTTTGACTGGGCTTAGGCCGGGCCAGACCGGAAGTGTAGATTTCCAAACCCAGCCCGAAACTGAACCCAAAGTGGAAGTGGGTCGGGCCTGACCGTGCTAGGCCCAGGCCGGTTTCGGGTTAGACATTAAAAAAACCTATAAGAAAAAAATTTAGGTGGGTGGGCTAAAAAAATCTAAAATATAATTTAACAATTAAAGAAATCTTACACCAATATTTTCAAATAAGACAAATATTTTATTAATTTTTAATATATATTATTTTTGTTACATATGTTGTGCTTGAAATCTCAAGACGTGGTCATATGAGAATTTTCCTTAAGATGAATCACAAATTACGGACATGCTAGATATGAATCCAAGGAAGTCAAATCAAGATTCACCCTAGCGTGTATGCAGCATTCAGACAATCGATATCCTAACCACGCTTTGGTAGTTGACTCTCTTATTATGCCCGTGTTGGGGAAACAATATATATTTATAATATCATGCGTTCAGTAATTTGGAGGCATTCTCGATGCACAATCCAAATATAATCACTTAATACGTGCCACGATGTATCGCACCATGACGCACATTAAATCATGGACAAGTATCAGACAATAGTGGTATCAGCACGGATATAATATTCGAGTCCAATTACCAATTTTATATTGGATCACGAAGAACAAGAAACATTCATTTAAAACAAGCAATGTTGCATAGGAAGTCGAGGCCGCATATGAAGTCAGGCCGCATGACAAATCCTGGCCGCATATGAAGTCAGGCCGCATAAAAAGTCCTGGCCGTATATGAAGTCAGGTCGCTTGCTCAGGGTTAAAGTCTACTCCTTGGGACAAGTGTTAAAGTGACGGACAATGAATGAAGTGTCAGTAACGTGACATAAAGTTATTGATGTGATAAGCCATAAAGTGTGTCAGAGAGAAAAGATAAATATCATAGAAATATGTGCCACAGTTCGGAGTCATGCGTCCAAGGAAATGGTGGCCGCATATTCTCTAATGCCGCATAAGTGTCGGTGCCGCATATGAAGTCAATGCCGCATTAAGTCTATGTCGCATGGAGGCCTCTTGGACTTAGCGATATCATTCGTTCAGCGAGTGAAAAAATAAGGTGTTCAAGGACACTTGTGTAAATAACCAGTCATGCGTCCAATAAGATGGACACATGCTATCAGTATGAGGCAAGAGTTCAGGCTGCATAACCCTCTCAGGCCGCATAGCACTCTCAGCCTCATAACTTGCTGGCCACATGAAGACTTCGTCTTCTCCAAATAGCAGGTTCGGTCATGGAGAAAGCTCCAAAAACTGAAATCTTGTTTTGTCCATAAAATTCTCATTTTAAATCGAAATCGGGTAAACCAAAAGCCAAAATACTCTAAATTGAAAGCTCTATCATGTAGCAAAAACTAGTTTTCTAAAATACATATTTAATAGATCAAAACCAAGAAACTTATGAAATCCATAAAACTCTAAGTTTAGAAATATAGATCTACACTAATCCATCCATCAAAACAGAAAACTCCAAGTTTTAAATGTGCTTAGAAACACATAGAAACATAATGGAACAATAATATGAAAGGTTTCTCTATTTCTCATGCAAGGTGTACTTGCCTATGGAAATGGGGAGAAAAAAACTAAAGAGAGAGTGAGAAATGAAAAAGTGAAGAGAGAGAGAGAGAGAGAGAGAGAGAGAGAGAGAGAGAGAGAGAGAGAGATATTGGGTTATATATGGAAGGGTTGAGGGTTAAACCAAGGGTTCTCTTGATTTGAACCAACCCACAAAATGAACCATGAACCAGGTTAAACCAAAGAATGGATCTAGTCTCCATGGACATGCAACCATGCTAAAATAAAATACGTTCCAAATATGTATATCAGGAACGGGGAGTAACACAAGCATCGCCTGGCAGCAACCAATACGGTCATCAGTGCTTCAATGTAGGGAGGACCTAACCTCTGGGCAAGATTTGTTTGAAGTGTCAGAACTGACTTGAAAACAGAGGTCACCTTCTCCGTCATAGATGTATGCGTACCCTACAATATCGTATTGGGACATCTATAGATACATGCATATATGATCGTGATGTCAATCTTGTGCCAGTGCTTGAAGTACGTGTACGATCACGGCATCGTCAAGACAGAATTTGCCGACGTTGATCTATTCAAAGGGGTCGAGGCCTATTACTCGAATTCGATCCTCTACAAGCAAGTCCACCAAGATGAAGGTGGCAATGATGTTGACGATGAGGCAGAGACTGGGACAATATCGGATGAGCCCTTGAGAGTCCCATCTTAAAGGAAGCGATCCCGACACAGCCCCTCCCCTCATGGTGAAACTGTACAGGAAAGCACCAGAACCTCTGGTCGTTCGTCTTCATTGACCGAGTCGACCGCTGAAGGAAGATCTGGCACCTACTACAACTTTTGAACCTCTAGTGGTAAAGCTACGCAGGAGACCTCCGAAGCTGTCGCTCGTATTGGGGTAGATCTGGAGAAGGACAAACATGAGGAGTATGTAGCCTCTCATGCTAACGTCCTTTCTTTTGAAGATGTAATTCCAGAGGATAAGATGCCTTATTTTATGAATAAATGGCTATCTTTGAACTACTCGAATATTGTACATCTCAGCACATTATATTCCATGGAGCACGGTCTAGGCTTGCACCTGCATACATAGGTGACTTTAACCTATATAGTGAACCGAGTTCTCTCTAGTCAAAAATCCTACATCATAGTTCCAACAAGGAAGAGGGGAGACAAACTCATCATCTTTGGCAGAGTGGAAAGTCCCCAATGCTCCGTCCCAGAGGAACTAGAGCCAGAACTAGATACCGACAAAATATCACTTCACCGGTACAACTCTCAAACCAAGCACCTCATCAGAAGATGAGATACGATATGATAGCCGCTAGGGGCTTGAATACTGTATCTGTGCTGATACCATAAGACTAAGCATGACTTAGGGTACGTCACGTCTCTGCATCTGCAGGCTCTTGGAGGCAAGTTCGAAGATTACTACTATAAGAACAAGCATGGCTTAGGGTACGTCACGCCTCCTACGACCCCCGAAGGCTCGGATGAAGAAGATGGGTTACACTCTCAACTCTTCAGAATCTTTTTCATGGAAATTCGATATCAGTATCGGAGAGATGCTCAAATGAACATTGTCTACTAACATGGTGTCAGCTGACCCAGAGGAAGACGAAGATGATCCACCTGAACTCTTTAAAGTATAACCGTGGGCCCAAAGCCTAGACGCACAATGAGAGATGCGGTTCGAGAACGAAACCACCCACCGAGGACGAAATCGTACAAATCGATCTGGGCGACGAATCCTCCACTAAAGCGATATTGATCAGTAAGATTCTGTCTGATGAGGATCGGGAATCCCTGCTACTGCTCGCCAGGGAATATATCGATGTATTTTCCTAGAGTTACTAAGACATGCTGGGACTGGACCACCAAATTACGGTCCACAAGCTCAATAACTTGCCGAATGCTAAGCCGGTCAAACAATATTAATGACAGTTCCGGTCGGACATCATTAATGCCATCAAAGCTGAAGTCAACAAACTGGTAGCTAGTGGCTTCATCCGCGAGGAACATCATCCGGATTGGGTAGCCAATATCGTACCCGTCGTAAAAGAGAATGGAAAGATTTGAATCTGCATTGACTATTATGATCTGAATACGACATGCTCTAAGGACGAGTTTCCTCCTCCGATTATAGATATAAGGATTGACAACACTTGTGGCTTCGAGCACATATCCTTCATGGACGGATTCTCAAGCTACAATCAAATCAAGATGTTTTCTGGCGACGAGAAGCATACATCATTTCGAACACCGAAAGGAGTGTACTTCTACACATTAATGCCCTTCGGTCTGAAGAACGTGGGTACTATATACCAGGGAGTTATGAGCACCATCTTCCATGAGCATCAATTACAAAAATAATGTAAAATTTTGTTGCTGGGTTAGCGACGGAAAACCAACAATATAGCGACTAATGTATTTATATAAGAAACATATATTAATTTTTGTCGCTATTTCGTCGTTGTGGTGTCAACTTTTTCTCCGCGACGGAATAGCGACAAATTTTTTTGTCCCTGCCAAACGTTAAAATTCAATGTTCCAGTTTTATTTTTATTTCCCTCCAAACACTCTATCTCTCCTCTCGAACCCCTAACCCCCGACCCTCTGACCCCCTGTCCTCCTCGTCCGACAACAGATTCCCGATGACGAGCGACGAGCGACGACAGCTCCTCCTCCTCCTTCGGCGACAGCTTCTCCTCTCTCACCCCTGACCCCTGACCCTCCGACCCCCGACCCTCCTCCTCCTTCTTATGACCTACAACTCTCCGCCCCCTCTCCTCGACATCCCTGACCCCCCTACTTCGGCCCCCTCTCTCGACCCTCCTCTCCTCGAACCCTCTCTCCACCACCCCTCCTCGAAGGTAAACCCTAATCCTAGTTTTTATTTGTTTAATTATTGGATTTTGGATTTGGGAGTTATACATAATTTTTTCATTTGGGATTTGGGTGCTAGACATATACATGCACGATACGTTGGACACGAACACTAGAACACGAATACCCACACACACACTCCACATCCCAGTGAGCATTATTCGGTTCGCTTTAAATTTTTTTGGTATATTTAGTTTCTATATATATTTGCAAAAAAAGCTTAAATAAACCGATCAAAAAATTAAATTGTATTATAGTCATTTATAGTTATACTTTAGAGTACTAATATGAATAGTAATTAATAGTTACTATAATTAGGTACTAAGTACTTAAAAGTAGATATAAAATTGCGAATCAGAGTACCGGCCATATCGTCGAATATGGATCGGAGTATCATATTTTTTGTATCAGAAAATAAATGATTATTAATAAATTAATAACATTTTAGAAAATATATTTCATATATTTAGGCATAACTTTAAGTATTTTTAGCGTTGTTTCTTAGTCGTTTTGAAATTGAATGAAATAGTAGTCACCCTTGCCGATTAGTTTACATGTGATGGATAAGTTTATTTTTTACTTGCTCTTACAACCTTACTATGCTAAGGCATGTATCGGTCATATTTGGATGAGTGTCGAGGTAGTATAATTTTCGATACGTGTAAAACAAGTATCCTAACTCTACCTTTTACAATATTTAGTTCTTTATGATACTTCTTCATCAAGTATCCTAACTAACTAATCCTTTAGCAAATATCTTAACTCATCTTGAATCTAATTAATCCATATTGTTTGAATTAATATATATGGTATATGCATAATCAATGAGTCGATAGTTAGTTGACCGATAATGGATGTACAATCGGCGACATGAGAGTAGGATTAGTTTGACAGATGATTTCATGGCGGGCATTTAGGAATTTCTCAAATACGTCCATAGTCAACCTCATTTCATTGATGAGAGTCTCATCATGTGTCCTTGTGTCAAATGTCGTAATATACCATTCAAAGAGGTGGATCTCGTGAGAGAGCATCTCTAGAAGAAGGGTTTTGTACCGAACTACAAGGAGTGGACGGCTCAAGGAGAACCTTTGTTTTCGTAATATCATCATTACTCGTTCAATACGGAGGTAGAAGAGTCTACTCTCGGAGATAACTTTGAATATCGACCGCGAAACCATGCATGTATGTTGGTATTTGATGCGGCCGTTCCAAGTTTTGATCCGGAGGATCCTAATCCTGATGTGAAGGAATTCTATGATATGCTCAAGAATGTCGATACTCCGTTATACCCGAGTTATGATTCTAATTATGTCCTGTCGATGGTGATGCGGCTATTGAACCTAAAGTCTGATTTTAACTTGCCGCAGGAATGGTACGAACGAATAATTCAGTTTGTTAGAGAGTTGTTGCCAAAAGGATCGAAGGAATTGCCTGAAAATTTTTATAAGTTGAAGATGATGATACGAAAACTCGAATTAGGCTACGAAAAGATAGATTATTGTCGAAATGGCTGTATGTTGTACTATAAGGAGAACAATGATACAGATAAATATATTTTCTATCATGCGGATCGGTACAAGCCAATTCGGGGCAAAAAAAAAGTCAACTGTCCGAGCAAGGTTGCGTCCCTACAAGTACATGTAGTTTTTTTCGATCACAAGGAGGCTGCAGAGGATGTATATGTCCACAAATATAGCACAACACATGACATGGCATAGAAAGAAATGAAATATGGATGAAGGAGAATTATCTCATCCTTTCGATGTAGAGGAGTGAAAATATTTTGATCTGTGTCATCCTGAATTTGCTGCGGAGCCCTGGAATATCCGGTTGGATTTATGTTCTGATGGATTCACTTCTTTTCAAGTTTTATTATATGTTGCACAGTCATGATTGCCATGTATTTTTGGAGAGGTTACTACTTATTTCTCTGAGAGAGATGTTGCCTCATCAAGTATAGACCATGTTGGCCAAATTATTTATATTCTTTAGAGATTTGTGTTCAAGCAAGTTGACTGTGCAACATATAATAGAACTTGAGAAGAAGATTGTATTGACATTGTGTAAGTTAGAAAATGTGCTTCCCCCCATTTTTTTGATAGTATGGAGCATTTGCCGATTCATCTTGCATACGAAGCATGTGTCGGTGCTCCCGTCCATTATCGATGGATGTATCCATTTGAGAGGTATAAATTCTTTATACTAATAATTTATTTATTCAAATAATTCTAAGATTCAATATATTATCTATTGATATCTACATTACCTGAAGAAGAATGTTGGCAATAAGGCTCATATAGAAGCTTCGATATGCGAAACATATATCATTGAGGAGGTTTCAAACATCTGCTCCATCTACTTTGAAACTCATGTTAGAACAAATCATAATAGCGCCCCAAGGAATGATGATGGCGGGGTTGATGCCCAAATAGTGTAATCCACACTATCTTCAATATGGGAGGGAAGCCTACAAGTTATACTAATGTACATTGGTTGGAAGACGATGAGTTTGAAGCCTCTCATTTGTATATATTGTTAAATAGTGGTATAAAAGAGATGCAAGATATTAAGAAGTAAGCGACACATCTTTCCTAGATATTTTAATTTTGTATATACTTGGAAACGAATTACTCTATCTGTTCTCCTTATTATCACAGTATTTTTAGAGCTGAGGTAAAAATAGAGAGACCTAATATTAATGAAGATGATCTTGCTAGAGAGGTTGATAGAAAATTTCTATCGTGATTCAATAATTATATAGGAATCCTAAATATTAAGCATTCTAAATTTAGCATTCAGACCAATCTTTGTCTAATGTCTATATGATACGTAATGTTTCAGGTTTTTCATCCTGGTAAAGAATTACAGAACGAACGGCTTCGAGCATTAGCTATTGGACCAAGCAAGAGGAAAAAGTTTGAATTGATACATCATCAATGATTTCAAATTTAGAACTACTGATAAGTCTATTAATCAATCCTTTTTTGATGGGGAGGCTAATAATACAAAAAAATTTGTAGTATGTGTGAGGGGTTCAATCTACGATGCTGATCCAGAATTCGACTATTACGGTGTACTAAGAGATGTCGTGGAGCTGGATTACTCTTATGACACAAAAAATGTACTGTTTAAATATGATTGGTTCGACACAACACCCAAGTAATGATGGAAAATTGACAAACAATTTAGGTTTGTTGATATAAAATATAGAAAAAGATATATAGGTTTTGAACCATTTGTGTTGGCTAATTGAACGGTTCAAGTATATTATACGAGCTATCCTAGTCGACGATGCAAAAATAAAGATTGGTGAAATGTATGCAAAACTAAAGCTAGAAACACATATAATATTGGGGATCTAGCATACCAAGAGGATGAGATAGTCATGCCTCAACTTGCATATATGAGTTTGGCCGGTGTTGATGGTATGGAGGTTGATATTACTGTAGAGGATGATAGAGTTGACGAAGAGATTGAGATAGAAGATTTATCTCATATAGAGGAGAACTCTGATATGGAGGTATCGAGTGAGGAACATGAATTGGAAGATGAAGGTTAAAGTAATAGTAGAAGTGAAAATAAAAATAAAGAAGTAGAAGATGAAGACTATTCAGAAAATGATTCGGAAGACAGTGACGATTCGGAAGATGAAGAAGATTAGTACGTATATACATATACATTAGCTTATATATTTATTTAATTATTTCACGACACGATTATTATTTATTTCATCATCACACTAGTATTTACTTATTTCACCACACCATTACTTTATGATTATCTGATTGATGACACCATTTTTTTTATTTGCTACAAATTTATCTATAGTACTGCGGGACGAGGACGAGGAAGAGGACGACGACAAGTTCATAGAGGATCATCTTCTCAGCATCCTCCGTCTACTATGCCTGCTACCACAGATTCTCGCACACGACCTAAGGACGAGTTCATAGATGAGGCGGATGGTTTATCCCCACCATATACTCATTCTTCAGTAGGAGGAGCTACTCCGTCTCCCGGATTACCATCAGCTGCTACCCCTTCTTCAACTCTAGCCACTACCGGCACTACTACACCGACTACTCCACCAGTTGCTCCCACAAGAGCAAATCCATTTTAAGGCCTTGTGGACAACGGAGTATATGTCCACCGTGCAAGATTTGCAGACCTCTCTACTCTACTAGAGCGGCTAGTAATATCTGTCGTCCCGAGCTATGGACTGATGGAATGACACAAACATTTATTTGTCAATTCACACATTCATTTTGTATTTTGTATTATAATTTTATATTGTCTACTTATTTCAGATTTTTTCCTATCAAGGCTAGGAATGATCTGGGGGAGATCATGTGGGGCTACTTTTATGGCCCTTATATCAACTTCAGTGACATCTTGCTCGATCGATAATTCGCTTGGCTAGAGAAGCTCGGGGTACGCATATGAATTTTATTTATAATAATATATAATTTTTTTGATTACAATGATAAAAAATATTTTTCTGATTTGTAGAGATTGTACAGGTGGCAGGATCATAGAGATAGTGATATCTGGAAGTGCTACAAGACCGTCGCCAGCAAGCAGTTGAAAGATATGATCAATGACCAGAAGGAGGTGGCGTTACTTGGACCGAATCACCGCAATGAGTGGATGAAGGCGGAGTACTGGGAGGAGATGAAGAAGAAGATGGACACCTGGCCTAAAAGGCTAAGTGCCAGAAGGCGAAGGCTTCCCGTGCTAATGGTGGTCTCCATACTGGTGGATCCATTCCGACTGTCGAGCATTTTTGACGGATGGTTAGTATTAAAATTTTTTGCTAGATCAATTTTTTTGTAATTCTATTTTTTTTGCTTATTTAGTAATTACTTAATTTTTTTCAGTGCGACGAGGCCGCCAGAGCCGGGGAAGGCCCCAAGACCATCTACTTCGTAGCAATCTTCCAACGGACCCACGAAAGAAAGGAGGATGGAAAACTCGTAGATGAATGGGCCGCCAAAGCATTTGTAAGTTATATTTATAAATTTTTGTTAATTTAATTATATTATTTTATAATTTAATTAGATTCTAGGTTTTTAGGTCAAAATAGTCAAACTATGTCAACTCTAGGTCAAACAGTCAAACTATGATATTTTCTAGTTTATAGGTTTATTTTTTATCTATTATGATGGTTTATGAAAGTATATTATGTTATATTAAGATTGTTAAAGCATATAAAAAAGGAAAACTTATCTATCACATTTAAATTAATCGATAAGGGTGATTACTTTTTCATTCAATTTCAAAAATACTAAGAAACAACACTGTAAATACTTAAAATTATGTACCTTGGTTAATATCCTAATTTAAGAAACAACAATATAAATACTGTAAATACTTAAAATTATAATTTTATTCAATTAACTTTTAACCTCATAGGAATGGTTCGATACCGATTTCGATAATTTGAACCTTGGTTAATATCCTATTTTAAGATATCATAAAAATCAAATATAGCAAATATAACTCAAATTATATATATATACTATGATATCTAGTATCTAATATGATACTCTAACTAAAATCAAATATAACACATATAACTCTAAAATCCTTAACTCTAAACCTATTTATATAAATAAATACATGGGACATATGAGACGTTAGAGGGAGCGCTGAGAGCAGTACGCTGATTGAGAGAAACGATCGGTGGGTACAAGCTGTCATGAGAGGGAAAGGCGACAGCGTGTACGTACAGGATCGTTGGCATCCTAGCCGTCGGTGTTTTCCAGAGCTCCTCCGACGGCTACTCCAGCTCCATCAGTGCCCGGCTCTGGAGTTTCTTTTGGTGCGATATCTCTAGAGTAGTTCACGACAACTGTGCATAAGCTACATGGGCTGGTCCGATAGTTGATAGACACTCGTGATGCTGCATCACCTGCTCCTCCGACGGCTACTACGACGGCTCCTCCGACGGCTACTACGTTGGGCCTCCAACTCCTCCGACGACTCCAGCTCCTCCGACGGCATCAATGGGTCATCCAGCTCCTTCGACGGCTCCTGCCACTGCTCTATCTGCCGTTCCTCATGATGATCTACATGATATCATCGCTATGGTTGTGGCACAGTACATGGCTAGTCGACAGCCGCCGCCTCCACTTTTATCGTTGACTTGATGGATTTTTTGCGTTTGTAGGATTTTTTTTAGTTGTATTTTTTTGACTTGATTGTATTTATTTGACTTTGTGGGATTGTATAACAGTTATTTGTACATGTTTGGATTACTCTACTTTATTATTTTATTGTATATATAATATTTGTACATGTTTGTGTTGGTTTTATTAGTTTATGTGAAATTTACTTGTGTAAAATTTATTTGTGTGGAAATTGGTGAAGGTATAATAAATATATGCTTAGCAAAAATTGATTTATGGGAAAAATATTAACTTTAGCGATGGACTGGCGACGTAATAACGACGAAAAATCTAGAAAATCTCAAGTCAGCGATGGAGTTTTGACAAAAAATCTCAGGCTAGCGACTACCTAGCGACGGACTATTCTGTCGCTAGAACACCTGATACACACAAATATGGCAAACATATATCAGAGTTCGTCGCTAACATCCGTCGCTAATCAGTCACTGAGAGCGACGACTTAGCGACGAATTAGCAACGAACTTTGTGAGCCCTAAATATACAAAACCTTCTGGAAATTTGTTAAAATTTGCTCACATAACCGTCGCTATTATGTCGGTAAGTAGTCAGAAAGTTTAGTGACAAAATTTATACTTCATTGATCCTTCACTGGTTTTATGTCGCTCATTCCGTCGCTAATCTATTGCTAATCCGTCGATAAAGCGACGAATTAGCGATAGAATTTTTGTAGCGACGTTAATTATTCTGACGTAATATTTTTGTCGTTAATCAGTCGCTAAATACAAATATCGACGGAAAAAATACATTTTAGCGACATACAATTTTGTCACTAAAATATTGTATTTTGTAGTGATCTACGCAAGATAGTGGAGTGTTACGTTGATGACATCGCTGTCAAGAGTAGTTCCAAAGATGATCACCTCCGAGGCTTGAATTCTGTATTCGACCTTATGCGTTCGCACCAGCTCAAGATGAATCATACCAAATCCTTTCAAGGAGTCTCCGATGACAAATTTTTGGCTTTTGTCATAACTTCTAAGGGTATCCACGTAGACCCCGACAAGACTAAAGCAATCCCTGAAATTCACCCACCGAAGAACCGTAGCAAACTTCATGGCCTTCAAGAAAGACTGGCATACATCGGGAGGTTCATATCAAACCTCTCTGGATGTTGTCAACCATTCACTCGGCTCATGAAGAAGGGAGTCTTCTTTGTTTGGAACGAAGAATGTCAGCATACCTTTGACGACATCAAGAAGTATATCATGAACCCCCAGTATTGGTGGCCTATGTTTTGGGAAGACCCTTCTTGCTATATATGTGGGTAATGGATCACTCTCTCGGAGCTCTACTAGCCCAGAAAAGTGATGCAGGTCACGAACATGCCATCTATTATCTCAGTAGAATAATGTCGGCACAGAACATAGGTACAACCCCATTGAAAAGGAGTGCCTCACTCTGGTCTTCGCTATTCAGAAGACCAGGTTTTATATGGCAGGGTAAACCATCCATGTGATCTCGCGAGTTAATCCTCTCAAGGTCCTTGTGACTAAACCCGTAGCGCTAACCTCTTTCCTAGCCACATGGGTAATACTGCTGTCATTGTACGACATGTTATTTATCCAACAAAAGGCGGTCAAATGCCAAGCATTGGCAGATTTTTTGGCAGCCCACCCTGTACCGAAAATCTCGAAGCTCTACGAGGAGATCCCAGAAGAAGTAACAGACTCAAACATGACTACAAGCACAAAAGCCGTTTGGCGAATGTTCTTCGATGGTGCTTCAATAATAGGACCCAAACGCGATATTATCGTTGGCGTCGGGATAGTACTGATTTCCCCACACAATCTGGTCATAAACCGCGCTTACTCCCTCATAGAGCCATGCTCCAACAATGTGCCAGAGTATAACGCCCTCGTCATTTGGCTCCAACTCGTTAAACAAGTAGGAGTAGACTACCTGGAAGCCTACGTCAATTCCAAGCTAATAGTCAGTCAGATCCGGGGTGAATACGAGATCTGGTACGGGGACTTAATTTCTGTCATGACCCGTACCCGGGCATGAGTCATGAGTATGTCCATCCTATGCCGCAGAATCGACGGCAGAACGTTGTCTAGATCACAATACTATCTATCATATCTCACAATAATATATAACCTGTCAATGATCTCAACTCCATAAGAAGGATAAGATGAATATAAAATATAAATATAAAGTCAACCAATACTCAATCACAATAATATCTATAGAAAGATGAATGGCATGATAAAGATATGAAATGATATAAAAAAGTTCCAACAAAAGTCTAGAAATAAATATCTCAAACAATAACAATAAGTCTAAGAGTCTAGTTAACTCAAAAATAACATAAGTCTCAAATAGTACAACTCGAAATATCTTAAAGTAGAACCATCCCAATACAATATAAATGCTAGGCACTAAGTCACTATGAAGGGATCCTCTACTGGAATGGGATCCTCTTGAGGCTCCATGATGTAACCCTCATATACTCTCGACCTATAGTATTTGGGACAAAAGTCCTCGAGATCCTCTGAAAAATATTATTCAGTAAGGATTGGAGCAAAGCACAAACACTAACAGCAATTCCAATTATATTGATAAAAAATATAAACAGTATATAAGAAATATACATGATAGAATGAAATACAAGAATATAAGGAAAACTAGAGAGACAATCATCATATTATAGAGGAATGACTAGCAATGAGTACACTGGTAAAAGTAAGCATTGAAAACAGATAGATGTGAATAATAACAATGTATGAACTGGCATAAAAGAATAGAAATACTGGCTAAGTGCCTTAAAATATTAGTTTTCTATGTGATCGGCTTAGAACTAGATCAGGCTTGTTATATATCATGACCCGTACCCGAAAATTGGGCATGAGTAGTGGGTACGTCCAGCCTACGCCGCAACATCGACGGTAGAACGGTGTCTAGGTCCAACATAGCTATCTATCAATGATATTAAATATGTCAACATATCTCAACTCCAAACAGAGGACAATGAATATGCATATGATCATCAATTCATAATGTACTCATTTACAATAACTATAAAGAAAGTAAATGGCACGATAAAGATATAAAGAAATACGAGAGGCAAAGTAATATATGTCTCAAAAAAATAGAGTCTAAGAGTCTAGCTATCTGAACACAAACTATGTCTTAACATAATACAACTAAAGTCTATAAGTCTGGAATAATCCAATACATGAAAATAAGCTAAGTGTTGTCTAAACAACTGCGAGTGGTATCTCCTCTATATGGTGTGGCTCCTCTGGAATCTCCGAAATATAATCGCCATATACTCCTTGACCATAATGGGTAGGACAGAAGTTCTCAAGATCCTCTGAAAAATATTATCCAGTCAGGATTGGAGCGAAGCACAAACACTGACAATAATTTTAATTATATTGACGAAAACTATAAAGCACTGTAAGGAAATACATGATGAAAGAAAATACTAGAATATATAAAAAATCTAGAGAGACATGTAATCATCATATAGAACTAACTAGAAGTGAACGGATACATGTGAATGCTAGCAATGGATGTATTGGAACAAGAATATAAATATTAGATAAGTACCATAAAATATCTATGTGATCGGCTTGGGACTGGATCAGGCTAACCATCTGGTTATCTATGATACAAGCAATAGTCAGGCTAATCATATATAATAGGCTATGGGGCATGTAAATGGTCAGACTACACTCTACGTGAAATTTGGGGTAAGCTATGATGCATATAAGGTGGGGTATGATCACGTAACTTGCTAATATTTCTCCGTCCCCAGCTAGTACGATGGATACCAATTATGACTCCTTATGACAGGTATCTATGATACTAGTCCGTGTATCCACTGTGTCAGAATCAAGTATGCACTACAACTAGAATAATAGTAATGATCAAAATAATAAAAACTGTCAGAGAATGTACTCACCTGAGGTCCAGAGCAATGAATATCAAATAGTGTCTGAACTGGAGTCCAAGTGACCTATATATGAATTATCAATGTCAAACAGGTATTTCATATTCAAAATATGCTTAAATAGGTTTAAACTAAATTTTAGGTCAAAACTAGGTTTTCATGGTCAAACTAGGTCAACACTCCAATTCGGGTTTAAAACTAGCTTATAAGTTGGTTTCTATAGTCATAATAGTTAATACTAGGTGTTACTAAGTCAACTCTGGGTTTCTAGGTCAATTCTAGGGTCTTGGTGTCAAACTGGGTTAATACCTAGATTTTAGACTCACATTACTTGTTACCTTAACATATGGATTATACCTTAGCTCCATCTTAACTCTAATATAGTATCTAGGTATCATATCTAACATGATACCTCAATAACTAACCAATACCTTCACTTAATACTCAAATCCCTTTTCTACATAATCATGTATCACTGATACACAACCTAGTTCACTTATACCTCACATAATACCTTAGCTAACACAATACTTACCCTACTTACCCACTAACCGATACTTCAATAACACATCACACTCACTACTAAGATATATACTCTAATACTTAATACCAACTTGAATGTCAAATACCCCATTGATATACAAATAACCAGACTTATATACTTCATCAATCATGTGCATTACACCACTTTGCACACTCTAAGTTCACTCCAACCACTCAAGTTGAACACACCTACATCTCTAATTCATACCTCACCACATTGCTCTCCTTGTTGTGCTAACTAGAATAACACCACCCCACTTATGCACATGCATTTTTGTGCACTGCCTCTTGCCTTGCACTTGAACACTCTAATACACCTACCTAGACACACTCTCTCGGATAGTCCTCTGCACCAACACTGTCCATCTCCCATCTGGAATACTGCACAGTCCAGGACTTGCTCCATCTACCTGATGCTGAAATCTAAGCACTGACTTTAACATTTAGGACTGAACCACTCATCTCACTGCTGCCTACTAATGTTGTAATTGCTGTAAGTAACTAGGCAGTTGTTGCCATTTTTTCCTTTCTGCTTACACAGGCTCTACTTTGTACTGCTTGCATTCATCCTTGCTTCTGTTGCATCAAATTTTCCCCCACTTCTTGCAGATACACAAACACTTGTGCACAGTCTGGGACCTCCCTCTCCTAGACCTGAACACAGGTACAACAACACCTAGCTTGCAGCTCAACCTATACTCCTCAAGTCCTGATACTAATCTGCCCACTCACAGTTAATCCTTCATACTCCAAGCACCAAGTGCTCACACAATCACACTTGAGCACAATATCTTTGTCCACGGTTCACACTTGGACCTACTGCACACAAAAATTGGATATCTCTACTGGATTTATCTACACTCCCGACAACTGACTTGCTTTCTGATACTGAACATCACATAGAAATTCAAAGCATACACTCATCTATAACCCACAACTCACATACTTATACAATCACTAAAACCCCCCACTGAACTAGAAAATCTACAACACACTTCCCATATCCAAGTTACTCATATCCTCTACTATCATTGCTTGTTTTATTGATACACTTGCATTTACAAAATCCCTGCATAGGTATTGTAATACACTGTTCCGCTCAAGCGGACTGCCGATTCAAACGGCAAAAGTGCAATGTCTCAACCCGCTTTGCTCAGGCGAGAATACTCGTTGAGGCAAAGGATATCCAGACTAGTCCCTTCAGGAGTTCGGCTTAGGCTTTCAGAGGCTTGCTTAGAGTATCCCTTGACCGAGGCGAATCATCGCTAAGGTGTGTAGCTACGGTAAACTTGTCTTTTCTTAGCCAGCATACTTAAAATATGGAACGATACATGCTAGTCGCTAGGTAAATCACCCCCTGCATGCTAATAAGAATACAACGCACCTAGCTAAGGGAATAATCCGAACTTGTATTGCTTATGTTAGAACATGAAAATAAAACATTGCTTATAATCAGACCCTCGCATGCTACCTTTGCCTTGTGCAACGAGGCCCTTCTATGTCTCGAGTAGAACGATATACGTATACTCAATAGTGCACAGTCCACTTGCTACACTGCACGATCCTAGATCACGTCGCTCGGTAAGTCCCTTTACGATTTTACTTCTCGGTTTACCTTCGGGCCCGAGCCAACGTGAATGTTTAAGTTTTAACGAAAATGCATGCTTGTCTACTTATATGTTGCCTCGATTCAATGCTTGTTGTATAAACTATGCCTCAATCATCTAATACTGTGTATTTTATGCATTCATCTAAGTTCTCCTCGAAAGACTATATACTAGTCATTCCGTACAAATATGAACCTGAAAGTATCCGGGACCGTTAGGTCGCTAAGGCAGTTCCCGAACCAGGGAATCTATACCAAGTCAATGATCCAAGAATCATAGCTCGTGGAGAAATACTGTCCTGTACTGAATTAAATGGCTCGTGGAGTCGATACACATATTGTGAACAATCTTGCCTCGAACATGTACCTGATATACATATCCTGCCTCAAACATCTACCTGATATGTTCCTGCCTAAAACATGTGCCTGATATATATCCTGCCTTGAACTTGTTCCTATGTCTGACCAGAGACCCAGAAAATTGAGACTTGCATGGTAACAGGATAACTTGGAAACAAGGTTTTAGTTCCGCGGACGGTTGCTGGGACACTGGCACCGATCCGATCCGAATGGAACTCCTGATAGCCACCATCTACGAGCGGGATATGTGTGCAATGCCCCTTGTTCCTGCTTGCATACTATTTCGATGAGACTAGAACCATCCATTATGGCAACGTGCCAGTGATCTCATATTCATATAGATAAGTCATCCTCGCTTAGCGGCTATCCGCGTGCGAGTCATTACATGCATCGAGAATAACTGAACACCTGAATGATCGTAACACACTTGTACATATGGAGCACTTGAACATCTTATGCAACACACCTGATCATCCGAGTAACTCGTTCATCCGAAACATAGTCTCGTTCATAACACAGTTTTGTATATGTTATTGCCCCTGAATGTTTATACCTGCTCGTGCTTAAATTAACTTGGTTTGCCTTGGACAGGGAAGGACAAAAGGTAAGTTGGTAAGTTTTGCCGTGTTTCCTCCTATATCGCACGGCACACTGCCCCACGAGTTAGGCTATTCAATCATTGCCATGAAACTGATCCTAAGAAAACTAAAAAGACAACATAATAGTTTGTGCATGGAACCTATATTACGTGTTTGGATTTATCGAGCGGGCGAGTAGCCTCCCCACCAGTGCATTCATGTACTGATAATCCACCAGATTGTTTGCAGGGTACAGAAGAATCTAGTTCAGTGCGGATGCCTCCTTCGTGCGTGCTAAAGCGTAGAGTTCACTCTGGAGCCTGTAAGCGCTGCGTCCGGAATTGAAGTACATATACAAGATATAATGTTAGAATATCGCTGGTACATTATTCCACAAATATAGCCATTTGGCACGCTTTTACTGTTTCAGAGAGAGAGAGGCTTGAGTGACTTGTAATCTCGGCTATACGCCGCCTGTAACACTTGTTATTATCAATAAAGAGTTTATTTTAATTCAGCTTATGTTATTCAATGCTTCCGCTATTGTCGACTCAGTGAACTTGTTACCAATTGCCTATGCGTTTATAATTCCGCTGCACTCTGATAATCTGTGTGACTCTGTGTCTTAAACCTCTTACCGCTTGCCAATGAACCACAGCCTTTCACGGTATGCTCGTGCAGCATCACGCCCAGATGGGCCGAAGAGATCGTCCCGCGGGAGCGCTGGCACGGTGATTCTTGCCTAGCGGGGATGACCGATTATCCTGCGGAAGATCGAGGCGTGATAGGTATCCCTCCATTGCACATACTGTTTGCTACTTCTGGTATTAACTTGCATTGCTATTCCTTTTCAAGGTTCCAGTTACTTGACAACATCCAGTTGTTGTGCACACTTTCTGGGATTTCTAAGTGTAGATCCCTCACAAGCTCGAGCATAACCTATAACAACAAAGCTCATATAACATCTAATCTGACACTCCTCATATATCCAATATCTATGTATTAAGACACATACCAATAGACGCAAGCACCAAATATTGCACTAACAATCAATATTACAAATACCTTGTGTGCACAATATTGATACTCATGCCAAAACTCCAATACTCTATTAATAATACAAATACATAATAAATACTTTTATTTATAACTATTATGATTTGTTGTAATAAAGAAAAGAGAAAATACTCCCATTATCAAAAAACCGCAAACTATAAACACAATCTCATAAAGAAAATACTATGGAACTAATAGGGACACACTCTCTTTCCTTGTGGGTATTCCTAAATCATGGGTGGGCTCCTAATGGTCCTCAAAACAAGAAAAATAGAATTTAAAAGAGATTTTAGAATTTTACCTCTTGGGAGATAGATTTTTAATGCAAAACCAATGATTCTTTAGCCAAATTTCTTCTTCTCCAATGCTCCTTGAGACCCTAGCTTCTAGGCTTCTTAGATAAGGAAAATGAGAGCGATTTATGATTAATTTTCTAAAATTTGGTGCAGGAATGAGGGTGGTTTGGGGAAAAACTCAAACTAGAGTTTTTATGATAATTTAATGAGGCTAGAGGGAGGCTCCCCCCTCCTTATAGGGACAACCACTTAAAGACCTAGGGTTTTGCCAAGGCACAAAGACAAAAATGTCCTATAGGTTTCATAAAGGGTTTTCCAATAAGTGGAATTTTTATCCCTAATGGAAACTTAATCAAATTTTTAATCTCATAAAGAGGGTTGACTAGTTAGGTCCCAAAAGTGACTAATCTAGTGTTGAGTATAATGGTCACATCAAGTTTAGCCCAATAACCCATATTATTATTAATTACAATATATCTACAATACACATTATATAAACTAATAAACAATATATATATTAATATTACAAATGACAAAAATACCCCAATTTTAGGATGTGGTAGTGACATATATGATCAGCTATGATACATGTGAGGTCAGGCTAACCGTCTAGTTAGCTATGATGCGAGAAAAGTCAGGCTAATCATATATAACAGGCTATGAGGCATGTAATATGGTCAAGCTACATCCTACGTGATATGTGGGGTGAGCTATGATGCATGTAGGGTAGGATATGATCACATAACTTGCTAATATTTCCCTATCCCCAATTAGTACGATGGATCCAATCATGACTCCTCTTGACATGTATCTATGATACTAGCTAGTGTATCCACTGTGTCAGGAATCAAGTATAACTCTACAGAACTAGAATCATAGTAATCATCAAAATAACAAAAACTGTCAGAGAATGTACTCGCCTGTGGTCCTGAGCAAAGTGTGAGGATCAAGATCTAAAATAAAGTCACAATGACCTAAATATAAAATATTAGTGTTAATTGGTGAATTGAAAGTATAATATGATTAACTACCAAATGATGATGTTTCGAGGCCATATTTAAGTCTATACTAGTCAATTCTAGGTCATACTTATTTGCACTAGGTCTTCTAGGTCATGGTAAGATATAGTAACTAATACTAATCCATATTAGGTAATAACTATATAATACTAGTTAATTATTATTATTATTATACTAGATACTAATATCATATAATAATTCCTATATTATGGTGCAATATTATCCTACTGATACCTTACCATTACTACTAACTTAGCATAACTAAGATACTTCCTTCTACCTACTACTTGACTGTATAAGAATAATCCTACTGGTAATCAAACGCCAACTCCAATATCCTACCTTCATAACCTTTAGTCTATAACTGATCTCTCTCTATCAGTCACTCCTTGATGACCATATACTCCATTTGGTATCTTATTCAATTTCCTTGATGGTCTCAACTGGTACTTCTATATATCACTGATACTAATACTGATACACCTTATACCCTTGACTGTTACACTTAAAAATCCTATAACTGAACTATACTTCATGCCTAACCTAATGTTGTAACCATCCTATTGGTGAAGGGAGCAAAGCTAAGGCCTGTTATATAAGTGATACCAAACCATGCTATGCTCGAAATAAATATGTTTGGCTGTTGTCATTAGCTACAACTGCTATTGCACATCCAAATGTGAAAATCTGAATCAGATATCAAAAGTTCCCTACTATATTTAAATGCACAACCCTCAACTCTTGATCATCTACTAAACTCAAGCCTCACGGATACTCCAGTCTAATCTCATAATAATTTAACTGATACTAAGTATCAGTCGACTACCCCACTATTTTATGCATATAAAATGGAAAAAAACTATACTTGAATCATCACTTCATAGTTCTCATGATACACTTACAATAACTAACACAACAACAACATCATCAGTAGTTAGCTGCAACCCACTCATAACCCATCCTATTGCACTGCTAATGCATCCTAAAGCAGTTGCTGCTAAGCAACAGAAACACTTTCTGTTAACTTCCTCCCTCACTTTCAGATGGCTACTGTGTCTCCCTGCAGTGCACTGCCTGACTTTTGCAGAGTTGCAACTAATACTAATTTGTATCAGTCCAAAACCCCCTCTATTACCAATTGATGCTGTTAAACAACCAATGGCCCGATCACCTTAATACTTGTTGTGCCCTTAAGATGATGTGCACAACCACCCCTCCAATGCCTATTACTGAAACACTGACCTACATTAGTTATGGCACACCACTACTCCTCAATACATTATGCACACAATACAGCTACTAGCCATAGGTCACTCTCAACTTGCTGAACTCAGAAATCACAGTCAACTTATGTATACATATATCAATATACTAATACATATATATAATTTACTATATGAACACATTTATATATGTATATGTATAAACTATCATATGAGTATCACATTCTAAATAGGTACACCTTCAACTAGTCAATTCATCATACACCTTGAGTGCACAAGTCAAGATACTCTTTATAGTGTCATGATACTTTATCAACCTACATGCAAATCCCATAATATACAACTAATATTATATATACATGACAAATCTAAAAATATATGACTAATGTAACTTGCTACAATAGAATTTTAAGTAAAAATTACTAGTATGCACAAAATTCCCAAAATAAAGTCCTGTATCACACCATATCATACCGTATCATGATACACTCTACTCGTATCTAATTGTGGACACAATAATACCCTCCATATGAACAATATAAGTCTAAATAGACCTAATAATCCTAATGACAAGCACTTGGTATACCATTATCGGAGTTCCCCCAAAATGGACACAAAACTCAATGTAAAGGTCACAATAAGGGTCATTAGAAGCTCAAACTTCTCCCAATGGGTTACCCTAATGCATGTGTATAATCCTAATTCTCTAATACAACAAATAGAACCTAATTAGATAAGGGAATCCAGAATTTACCTATTGGGAGATTGATTCCCAATGCTAACTCAATAGAACACGATTTGGACATGAGGTCCTAGCCAAACTTCTTCTCCTCCAATGTTCCTAGCAATCCAACTTCCTAGTGCTCCTTGATGATTATTAGGGAAAGGATTGGAATTGGTTTAGTAGAATTTGGTGGAGGAATGAGTTAATTTGAGGAATAACACTAATTAGGAAATAGTTTGATGAAGAATAAGAGGAGAGAGAATCTCTCCCCCCTATATTAAGGTCGGCCATGTATTCCCCTTCTCCAAGCAATGTAGAATATCATACTTACCCCTATTAGATTTTCATAAAGGAAGTTAACTAAATGAAGATTCTAATCCTATTATAGGTTCAATCTAATCTCTAATTAATGAGAAGGGTTAACTTAATTTGAGTCTAATGTGACTAGTCCAACTATTGGTCCAAGTTGTCATATCAAGTCTAGTTAGGTCCACTAGTGTCATGTCTCATAAGTACTCTAGTTCTTACACCAAATAAATAATAATTACTATATATATGTAAATAATATGCACAATATATGAATAATATAAAATAATAAAAATATTCCTATTCTAGAAATATGGTAGTGACAAGTCTACCATCTTTAAAATAATTTTGTCCTCGAAATTAAAGAATAAACTAGCACAAGAACACAACAAAACAAGAATAACAATACCTCAAGGCTTGAAGAGATATGGGTATTGCTCGCGCATTGCATCCTCCTTCTCCCAGATTGACTCACCCGGAGAGTGATGTTTCTATGCGACACAAACCAAAGGAATGGTCTGCTTCCGCAGCACCTTCTCCCTGTGATCCATAATCTCCACTGGATACTCTGGATAGCTGAGACTCAGACCAACTTTGATCTCCGAGTGATCTAGTACGTGACTAGGATCTGCTACGTACCGTCACAGCTGTGACACGTGGAGCATGTTATGTACTCCCTTTACTGCAGGCGACAAGTCTAGTCTGTAGGCCACTGCACCGACCCTCGCAAGAATACCAAAAGGTCCGATGTACCGTAGACTAAGCTTCCTGTCTACACCAAAGTGAGTAGTGTCCCATATCGGATAAATCCGCAAGAACACCAAATTGCCAACCTAGAACAAAATACAGTCTTAACACGAAATCTAAAACAAAAAAATCATAAATAATTACAATAAAACCTATATCTCAAACTTCAAGGGTCTCCGGTGGCTGTCGGCCCAATACGAATATATGTCATGCACCACTCGAAGTCTATCTCTGATGAGCTTTACCTTCTCAGCTGTATCCCCGACCATCTCTGGTCCCAACAAGGCTCTCTTACCGACATTATCCCAAGATAAATGAGTGCGACATCTCCATTTGTATAAAGCCTTGAATGGTGACATCTCAATACTGGCATAGAAACTATTGTTGTAAGCAAACTCTACCAAGTGCAGATGATCCTCCCAAAAACCTTTAAGATCTAAAACACAAGTGTGGAGCATATCATCGAGAGTCTGAATAGTCCTCTCCAATAACCATCTGTCTAGAGGTGATATGCGGTACTAAACTTGAGCTGAGTGCCCAAGCTAGTATACAAAATCCTCCAGAAGTGGGAAGTGAAATAATTATCCCTATCCGAGATGATGCTCACAGAATCTTCATATAATATGATAATCTATAGCACATACATCTCCGCTAGCTTCTCCATAGACATATCCACTTTAAATAATAAGAAGTAGGCCAATTTGGTCAACCTGTCTACAATAACCCCAATTGCGTCATTTTCTCCTAAAGAACGTGGAAGCCCCAAAAAAAAATCATTGGTCACATGCTCCCACTTCCACTCTAGGATGGGTAAAGCTAAAAAAATTCACCTGGCCTCTGTCTATCCGCCTTTACCTACTGGCACACTAAACACCTGGATACGAAGTGCGCCACCTCCTGCTTCATACCATACCACCATACATCTTCCTTTAGGTCTCGATACATCTTGTTGGCACATAGATGCATTGAGTATTGAAAGTGATCCGCCTCCTATAAAACCTTCTCATGCAGCTCCCCACTTGGCACACATATACTAGTACCATGCCACAACGATCCATCCTCAACAATAGTGAAGTCCTCTGATAATCCCATCCAAAATTGTGCCTTGATACTCCTTAGAGTCTCATCATCATACTGTGTAGGCCTGATTCTGTCCATCAGCTCAGTCTGTATTTGCAATCCCTATATTTGTATCTCGATACAAGGAACTAGCACCTCAATTTCCAAGATCTCAAGATCGGCCAATAAGTGTTTGTCCATCGTCAAGTATATATCCATCTGATACCCGCTCAAGGCATCGGCGACTACGTTGGCCTTCCCTGGATGATACTGTAATAAAATATCGAAGTCCTTCATTAGCTCCAACTACCACCTCTTTCTCATGTTCAGCTCTTTATGTGTAAACACATACTTCAAGCTCTTGTGGTCTGTGAGGATCTCTACACGCTCTTCGTACAGATAGTGTTTCCACAACTATAGAGCAAAGATGACCGCTGCCAATTCCAAATCATGGGTAGGGTAGTTCTTCTCATGAGGACATAATTGCCTAGAATCATAGGCAATCACCTTCTCGTGTTGTTGAAGAACACAACCTAAATCCTTTCCTGGAGCATCTCTATAGATAGTGAATACACTTGTCCCTGATGGCAACATCAATACTGGAGTTATCGTCATTCTATTCTTTAGCTTATCAAATACAGCCTGACAATCCTTCGTCCAGACAAAATCCATGTCCTTCCTGGCCAGCCTAGTCATCGGCTCCACAATCCTAGAGAAGTCTTGTACAAATCTCTTGTAGTACCCTGCTAGTCTCAGAAAACTCCTAATCTTAACCACTAAACTGGGAGTAGTCCACGATTCTACTACAATGATCTTCTTCGGGTTAACTGAGATCCCGGTACCCGTCACCACATGACCAAGGAATTCAACCTGGTCAAGGAAGAACTCACACTTCAAAAGCTTCCCATAAAGCTCCTCCTTCCTGAGAGTTTCCAAAACCATCCTCAGATGCTCCTCGTGCTCCTCCGGGGTCATCGAATACACAAGAATGTCATCGATGAATACCACCATGAACTTGTCAAGGTACTGGTGGAATACCTTATTCATCAGGTTCATAAATACCGCTAGGGCATTAGTAAACCCAAACAACATCACCATGAACTCAAATTAGCCGAACCGAGTTTGAAAAGCTATCTTTGGAATGTCTTCCCTCTTCACTTTCACCTGGTGGAAGCCTGACCTCAATTCTATCTTCAAGAATATATTTGCTCCGCTCAACTGATCGAATAGATCATCTATCCTCGGCAACGGATATTTGTTCTTGATAGTGAGGTTGTTTAGAGCTTTGTAGTGGATACACATGCGTACCGACCCATCCTTCTTCGGTACAAATAATATCGAAGAACCCCAAGATGATGAACTGGATCTGAAGAGGCCTTTATCCTGTAACTCATTAACCTGCTTTTTCAACTCTGCCAGTCCGATATTGTTGACCCTATAGACGTGCGATGATATTGGCTCTGCACCTGGCACCAAGTCTATAGAGAACTTAATATCTCTATCAAGTGTCAATCCTGGTAACTCCTCTAGAAATACATCTAGGAACTCAGCTATCAAAGGATGTGGCAGCTCCTTCTCTTTCACCATGGCTCCATAAACGATGCCCTCGCTCTTCTCCGCTGCTCCTCTAGAAATCTTGAACTCTGGCTCTCCTGGGGGTTGAAATAACACTCTACGTCCACGATAATCTATACTAGCATGGTGCCTACTCAACCAATCCATCCCGAGTATAATGTCATAGCCCGGAAGTGACATTACGAGTAAGCACACAATCAACTTTCGGCCTCCCAATAAAACTCTCTGATCCTTACAAAAATCACTAACTAGGATAATGCATCCCCCAGTCGTGATCTTGTAAGTCCTAGCCAAGGGTTCAACCTCTAAACGATGCTTAATAGCAAAAGATACTGATACAAAACTATTGGAAGCACCAGAATTGAATAAAGCAAATGTTGGAATGGAATCGAGAAGAACTGAACCTGATATCACGTCTCCTACTGGCTCGGCCTCCTCAACCTTCATGGCACATGCTCGCCCCTGGGGTGCACCTATCTGCTACTGTTGGAGCTGGACGAATCTCTGCTGCTGTGGTAAAAGTGGAGGTCCCCTTTGCTGGCCTCCAGGTGAGGTAGGTACTCTGACAGGTCCCCTCTAAGTGGCTGCTCCATCCTGAACTAGACGAGTCTGAATAGACGGACAATCCCTCAACTGGTGCGCTGATGATCTAAAAGATAAACAGGTGCCGAACCTCTTCCTACAGATATCCCTCATGTATCCTGTTTTCCCACAGTACACATACTGGACAGCAGGCAGGGTCCACCTCTGCGTCTGTTGCAAGATATGTCTACGAGCTGGTGCCTGGTGCAGATACGGCCTCTGCTGCTACTGAAAGTGGGGACGCTTGGGCCGGTCCCGCTGTCATGCCCCAATCCTAAAATACGTAGGACTATGAATACATAAGCATGCCAGCCGTATGTACATGAAAACTCCAATATATGGAAATTATACATATACATACGTTATTTTATGAATAATAATTCACAAGTGGTATATAACTTCACAAGTCACAGACAATAATAATCTCATCCACAAAACCAAATAGAAATATATAACCAAATATGGCAATGTACTATATAGGAAATAATCGAGAAGAACTATTAGTTGGGTGGAGACAAATCCAATACCAAACTAGAATATAAAAGAAAATAAAATAAGTACATCATCCAATAATCAAGAAGCTCTAAGGTACGACCTCCTCGAAAGAGAAAGAAGTAGCCAGTCTTTATCCGTTCTCCTACAAATAATTATGATCTTGTATACTTGGAAAGTGTGCCAGGTCCTCAGAGGTACATAATAAGTACATAAGAAATTGACATGCATGAAAGCAAAGAAGTAAACAATAAATAGGGTAGCTAAACCATCTATGTGATGTGCACTCGAGACACCTCTAGTGGCACATGAGGGAGGAGAAATAGAAGAATAGTTATCCCATCAGGTGTCCAAAAAGGACTTGGGGGTACACGATTTATACCATATATACATTAGAAACAAAAATCCCATACCCTCACTAGTAAATTCTCCCCTCCCAATGAACTATCCGAACCCTATACACGGTACAGACATAATGTAATGACGTCAAATAATATCTAGAAAACTAAACCAATACCAACTACTAATACAAGAATCAAACTCTTGTACCGATGATCAGTCTTCACACTCGTCCATGCACTCACTCACTCAAACAGTGAACATTTTTGAAATAGTGTTAGGTAAGAAGATACTTCATACCTTCACAATAATCTAATCGCACAACCAGACCAGGACAAGGGTTGGACCACCATACAATGTGTCAGGTCAGAAGATAACTCTTATCTTCACAAGATACCTGGTAAGTCTACTACTCTAAGACGCGTGCACACAACTAAAAAAATAAAAACTAGGCATATGTGAACTGAATAATTCAATTAAGCAAGGTGTACTTGCCTTCCAAGTCAAGCTGCTAGCACAACAAATCTGGTCTAGAGCTCTCCAGAAGAACGTTACGAACACCTAACAATTAATTATTACACTAATCAGACTCTTATTCTTTTAGTCAAATTAAGTTATTATCTAGTTAATACTCCTACGTTGGTTGTACATGCAAGTAACTCCACACCAAAACATTACTAACCATCAAACATTATCAAAATCATTTTTAAATATAATTTAATAAAAACTATTAATTCTGGAATTTATCAAAAAAATAGGGTTTTTAGTGATAGGTTCGTCTACTATAAATTCGAGTCCAAAACAAAGTAGAAACCAAAACTTGGTCATGACGGGTTACCTACTAGTCAGCAAAAATTAAATTTTAACAAATAAATAAATATGGAATAATACTTAAAAATTTAGAATTAAAATATAATAATATAATTTTAAATGCTAAAAATATGGGTTTTTGGTCGAGGTTTAAGTCTAACATTGACAGGGTCATATTTTATCAAAACTAGGTCAACTTGCAACGTAAAACACCTAAAATTCTAGTTTTTATAAATATAAATAAAATATGAATAAATATGATAAAATCAGTAATAAATACAATAAATAGTAATTTTTTTATACATACAAAAATAATTAGGGTTTTACCATCTACAAGTTCCTATTATGATTGGCAATCAAACTTGCTAGTATGCATGTCAAAGGAGTGGTACATGGGTGTTGTGATATTAAAATAATATTTATTTAATAAAAATTTACAATATATAATTTTTGGAAAAATAATAATTTATAAAAAATTATAGGATTTTATATCTTATGATCAAGTCCTAACAAGGTCCAAGGGTCTCCAACATGCATACATCAAAACTAGGTCAAACTACCCTTAAAACATGCTCAAAACTCTAATTTAAAATAAATTAATAAATCTGGAATTATTTATAAAAACTGAATATATTTCCTATTAATAACATCTATATAAATTTATTAACAAGGTTTAAAGAGGGTTTTGAAGGAGGTTTCATGCATGCACAAAAGTTTTGGGTTAAACCTCAAAATTAGGGTTCATGGGTTGCATAACTTCTTCAAAATAAAATAATGGAGTATACATCATCACACATATATATAATATATATATATATTCATAATTCAAGAAGAGATTGAAGAAGGAAGGAGAGGAGGATTAAAGAACTTACTAGAAGAAGAAGGAAGGAGATGCTAGGGTTCTTGGATGGAGGAGGTGGTGTGGTGTCCACGTGAAGTAGGGTGGGGGTCGGCCTTGGTAATGGAGGTGGCGGCTAGGGTGATAGAGAAAGTTAGGCTTTTGTAGAGGAGATTTTAGGTTAGAGTTTTTAGAAGAAGGGATGAAAAGGACATTATATATATATATATATATATATATATATATATATATATATATATATATATATATATATATATATAGAGAGAGAGAGAGAGAGAGAGAGAGAGAGAGAGAGAGGGGTCGGCTTGGGGTATGCGCGGGTTTGAGGGGAGGGTCGCGGGTTTAAGAAGAGGAGTAGGATTAGGATTGGGTAGTTCGTTTGTTACGATGTTTCCTAATTAGGCTGTTGATTATTAAAAGTCAATAACTAACCAAATAACTAATTTATGACAAAGATTTAATTTAATTCCATAGGATTAGAATAATAATAAATAAATAAATAAATTCTACAAAAGAGAGTAGTAGCCTAATTTGGCATGCGGGAATTATGTGTTGCTTATTGAAAAAGTTTGGATTAAAAAATAATCACAAATGAATTATTTATATAAAAAATCTAAATATTAAATACAATACACTATGGGTGTTACACTAGTGCCATACCAATGCTAAATGATTGAATTCTGAGTCACGAAAAGATCCTACAAGTAGTGTCTCCCGTGTAGGCTACTTCTTACGAAGCTCATTATAGATTTTGGGATTATCCTATGTCATTAATGTCCAAACCACGGTAAAGTATCCTAATACAACAATTAAACTTTAATCGATTTAAAATAATCTAAAGGGCTTTTTGATATTACCCCTCTTGCTAGATGCAGGATATTGATATTACCCTCCTGCTGTTTCATAAGTTGATATTACCTCTCCGAAAGTGTCATTAAAGAGTTTTAAATGTGTCACTATAAAGTCAAAAGTGACACTTTCAGGGGGGTAATATCAACTTATGAAACAACAGGGGGATAATATCAATATTCTACATCTAGTAGGGGGTAATATCAAAAAGCCCTAATCTAAAATAATTATAATAAATACAAAATACACACAAAATACCTATTTTGGGTGAGGGAGTTTACAATCTAATAAACTTACAAGAATTTCGTCCTCAAAATAAAAAAATAAAGCACGATTTGTTAAATCCTCCAAATTCGTATATAAGCCAAGTCAACCGCAAAATTTTCAAAAATTTAAATAACAAAATCTATTCAAATTCATCGCAATCTCTTTAAAATTAAAATAACCACTGTTTAATTGGTAAAGAGCTATGACAATTGATCTATGATAGAATAAGAGATTAACTTAAGATGGGAAAGTATATAGATAGTTGGATGAGATGGCACGGTCGGTGACTCATGGAGACTAAAGTATGACTCAACGATGATCATAGATTCTAGGGGATCTACTAAGTTTAAGGTAGGGTACTCTTGCTCTTACTAAGGTATTTGTTCATTCCTCTCGATTTTCTAAGATATTGTTCTGCTAATATCAAGACAAGAATCTAAATTTATAGTTCTCTTATATTATCTCACTATGAAAGTTAGGTTTAGTCCTAATATTTAACCTTGGATTTCTATTGGTTCCTCAATACTAGGGTCAAACAATATGATCAAATTTTTAACTAACCCTAGTAGTGTATATGCTACTCTCAAGTCATTCCTAAATATATCAAGGGATAATGGTCAATCAATTTACATGTGTTGGATGCTGGGGTTCATTAAGTATGCTAAACTTTTGGTAGCTGTCAATATTATAATTTATTTTTCTTAGTAGGTATGTTATCATAATTATCTTCTAACCCTAACAACGATAATTTCTATATTTTGGCAGAAGGCTATACTCAATAAACTATTAGGAAAGTACATTAAGTAGGAAGAGGTAAGAAAATAAGGATACCGATGTCAAGAGAATTAAGCGAGTACAATTTTGAAGGTCAATAAGAGTAGGTGAGTTTAGAAATTTGTAACAAAAATAAAGGGGGAGGTCAAATATGCGGATGAGATCCTATACTCTAATTCTATTTACAGTCTTTCTCGATACAGTAATATAACCAAAATAATATACTCTCTACCTGCATGGGCCACCACTAAAAATATATCACGCCCTAGTCCCAAAATACGTAGGACTAGAAATACGTAAGCATGCCATTCGTATGTACATGGCAACCCCAATATATGGAAACCATACAAATATGTACGCTGTTTTATGAATAATAATAATTTACAAGTAGTATAAAACTTCATAAGTCATAGGCAATAATAATCTCATCCGCAAAACCAAATAGAAATATATAACCAAATATGGTAATGTACCAAGTAGAAAATAGTTGAGAAGAACTAATAGTTCAGGGGAGACAAATCCACTACCAAAATAGAATATGAAAGACAACAAAATAAGTACATCATCTAGTGATCAAGAAACTCTAAGGTAAGACCTCCTCGAAAGAGAAAGAAGTAGCCAGTCTTGATCCGTGCTCCTGCAAATAATTATGATCTTATATACCTGAAAAGGGTGCCAGGTCCTCAGAGGGACATAAAAAATACACAAAAAATTGACATGCATGAAAGTAAAGCAGTAAACAATAAATAGGGTAACTAAACCATCTATGCGATATGCACTCGAGACATCTCTAGTGGCACATAAGGGGGGAGAAATAGAAGAATAGTCATTCCACCAGGCGTCCAAAAAGGACTCGAGGGTACACGATTTACACCATATATACATTAGAAATAAAAATCATATATGCTCACTAGTAGATTATCCCCTCCCAATGAACTAGCCGAACTGTATACGCGGTGCAGACATAATGCAATGATGTCAAATAATATCTAGAAAACTAAACCAATACCAACTACTAACATAAGACTCAAATTCTCGTACCTATGTTCAGTCGACACGCTAGTTCATGTACTCACTCACTTAGACAGTGAACGTGTTTGAAACAGTGTGTGGTCAGAAGATACCTCGTACCTTCACAATAATTCAAGCCCACAACCAGACAAGGACAAGGGTTGGACCACCATACCATGTGTCAGGTCAGAAGATACCTCGTATCTTCACAAGATACTGGGTAAGTCTGCTACTTTAAGACGCGTTCACACAACTAAACAAATAAAAATTATGGAATATGTAAACTGAATAATACAATCAAGCAAATCAAGCAAGGTGTACTTGCCTTCCAAGCTGAGCTGCTAGCACAATAAATTTGGTCCGGGACTCTCTACAGGAATGTCTCGAACACCTTCCAATTAATTATTACACTAATTAGACTCTTATTCTTCTAATCAAATTAAGTTATTATCTAGTTAATACTCCTACGTTGGTTGCACATGCAAGTAACTCCAAACCAAAATATTATTAACCATCAAACATTATCAAAACCATTTTAAAAATATTATTTAATAAAAATTATTAATTCTATAATTTATTAGAAAAATAGTGTTTTTAGTGATAGGTTCGTCTCCTATAAATTCTATAAGTCCAAAACCAAGTAGAAACTAAAACTAGGTCATGACGGGTTACCTACTAGTCACAAAAATTTAATTTTGACATACAAATAAATCTGGAATAATAATTAAAAATTCAGAATTAAAATATAATAATATAATTTTAAATTCTAAAAATATGGGTCTTTGGTCGGGGTTCAAGTCTAACATTGACGGGGTCATGTTTTGTCAAAACTAGGTCAACTTGCTACATAAAACACATACAATTCTAATTTTTTATAAATAGAAATAAAATCTGAATAAATATGGTAAAATCAGTAACAAATACAATAAATACTAATTATTTTATCCATATACAAATAATTAGGGTATTACCATCTACAAGTTGATCATATTAGGGATGACAATCAAACTTGCTAGTATGTATGCAAAATGGGTGGTACATGGGTGTTGTGATATCAAAATAATATTTATTTAATAAAAAATTAGAATATATAATTTCTGAAAAAATAATAATTCATCCAAATTTTTTTAGGGTTTTCTATCTTATGATCAAATCCTAACAAGGTCCAAGGGTCTCCAACATGCATACATCAAAACTAGGTCAAACTACCCATAAAATATGCTCAAAGATCTAATTTAAAATAAATTAATAAATCTAAAATTATTTATAAAAATTGAATATATTTTCTATTAATAAAATCTATATAAATTTATTAACAAGATTTAAAGAGAGTTTTGAAGGAGGTTTCATGCATGAACAAAAGTTTTGGGTTAAATCTCAAAATTAGGGTTCATGGGTTGTAGATGTTCTTCAAAATAAAATAATATAGTTTACATCATCACACATATATATAATCTACATATATTCATAATTCAAGAAGATATTGAAGAAGGAAGGAGAGGAGGATTAAAGAATTTACTAGAAGAAGAAAGAAGGAGATGCTAGAGTTCTTGGATAAAGGAGGTGGTATGGTGTCCACATAAAGAGGTAGGATCAGACTTGGTAATGGAGGTGGCGGCTAGGGTGATGGAGGAAGGAGAGAAAGTTAGGATTTTGTAGAGGGGATTTTAGGTTAGGGATTTCAGAAGGAGAGATGAGAAGGAGATTATATATATAATGAAAGAGAGAGAGAGAGAGAGAGAGAGAGAGAGAGAGAGAGGCAGTTAGCTTGGGGTGTGAGCAAGTTTCAGGGGAGGGACGCGGTTTGAGAAGAGGGGTAGGATTAGGATTGGGTAATTATTTTGTTAGGATATTTCCTAATTAGATTGTTAGTTATTAAAAGTCAATAACTAACCAAATAACTAATTTATGACAAAAATTTAATTTGATTCCATGTAATTAAAATAGTAATAAATAAATAAATAAATAAATCCTACAAAAGAGGAAAGTGGCCTAATTTGGCATGAGAAAGTTATGGATTTCTTATTAAAAAATATTGGATTAAAAAATAATCATAAATAAATTATTTATATAAAAATATCTAAATATTAAATATAATAAACTATGGTTGTTATATTAGTGCCATACTAATGCTAAATGATCGAATTCTGAGTCACAAAAAGATCCTACAAGTAGTATCTCCCATGTAGGCTACTTCCTAAAAAGGGCGTTATAGATTTTGGGGTCAGCCTATGTCATTAATATCCAAACCACGATAAAATATCATAATACAACAATTAAACTTTAATCGATTTAAAATAATCTAAAATAATTATAATAAATACAGAACACACACAAAATACCTATTTTAGGTTGAGGGGGTTTATACCCGCGCCGCCACTCATACCTCCAGAAATATCGTGACCCCTCTCCTACAGTAGCCTCAACAGGAAGCCCCATTGGGTGTTCTCCACCTGCATAAGAGTGAGAGAAAGGCTCAGCCTCCCCGCGAGCTCATTCGCCTTCCCTCACCTCTTTCTCGACAACCAATACTCCAGGGAGATCAGCATCAGAAGCAGGCTCCATGCCTATCGAAAGTCCCTCAAGAGGTTCTCCAACCGCAGAGAAAGATGGAACTAACCCAGGTCTTGCCCTGATGAGTCCTGGTTCAGCCTCCTCCGCCATACTCTCTTCCGCTGCCATGTTAAATATGTTTATCGACGAGGAAGGGCCTGTAAAATCAAAGTGAGTAACTTTACCCAAACAATGATGAATTAAAGCCGAAAAACCTTATCTCTTGAGAAACGACAAAATAATATACCTAGGTGAGGTATCGGAGTTGGCAGTTCATTCAAAGCAGACAAGGTCATCCCTATGAAGCCTACATCTACAACCGAGGGCTCGGCCAAGGAAGCGTCCCCTTCCTTGTCGAACCTTTCCAATGTCTCAGCGACAGGCTCGCCAACATACAGTTCGCAGGAAGATGACGTTCTCTCCTCCTCCCGGTAAGAAACCCTGCTGTAGCGGCCCGTGGAGGAAGTGTCCTCACCCCTTCCGGGTCTCTGCATAAATTCAGATAAACCAGGACGAAGAGGGTCATAAAAAGGGGATATGGTAATAAAGTTAAGAGGACATAGGGACACCGCCTTGGCATCAATAATGGAATCAGGTAGGCAAATCACCAATGCAAGGGGTCCTACCTGTCACGACCCGCACCCGATTTAGGGGCACGAGTGCGTGGGTACGTCCAGCCTACGCCGCAGTGTCGGCGGTAGAACGCTGTCAAGGTCTTGATATTATCTAACTAATGTCACGCAAGCATCCAATTTCTATTATGAGGCACGGATGACACAAATAAGATGAACACATACTCAATCACAGGATTACAGCACGATAAGATTTCGAAACAGAAATTAAAATTAAACACAACACAAGTCAACAAGTAATATTCTAACTCAACAATATCCAAGTCTCATCAAAATGCCGGAGACAAATCCGGTACCAAATAGTCTACTTAAAAAACTAACAATAAATAATAATTCTGGCTAGACCTTCCAGAATCATAACTAAACTACCAAATCTGCAGCTACTCACCATATGGTCCATAAAGTGTCGGACAGCGGTCCTCTAAGGCATAGTTTGGAAAAATATTTCCAGTCAGGAAGGAGCAAAGCAACACTCTCAAATAACAGTTCCATTAATTGATAATGTCTATAATATAATAAAATATGTCATGCTAGCTACTGAGAAGATAGTGAAATAAATGCAATGGCAATTTAAGAGAGGCATGCAATGTAAAGAGACAGGCAATAGGCAATATGATACAGTCAGTGCATGTATGAAAATGAAAAAAAACAAGGAGCAGTATCATATACGGGTGATGTAGTATATGATTTAAAATAGGGAACTGTAATCTATTCTAAGTGTTTTGAAATAGTAGTTTCAAAATATGATCGGCTTGGGAACATGTACGATTGCTACAGTCTGGCTAATCATACGTGGGGGTATGATTAACACCAATAATATTTAATTATACAATGGGTATTTGATCACATCTCTCACTAGCAATTTCCCCGCCCCCAACTAGTACTGTGGATCCAATCATGACACATCACGAATACACGAGCAAGTCAAGTCTATTATGTACAATGTCTAATATCAATGTCTAATATCAATGTCTAATGTCAATGTCAATGTCGTGTATAATGTCAATACGATAATCAAGGTAACATCTCATGACTGCAGATCCAAGCTATACTAGTCCGTGTAGCACAGTGTTAAAGATTCAGTTGTAACATTTCATGATTGTTGAACTTATAGAAATTATCAAAGAATTGGAAATTATCAGAGAATGTACTTGCCTCGGGTCCTTAGCTGGTAATTATGGATGTCC
This sequence comes from Iris macrosiphon, assembly GCA_036927795.1. NCBI lineage: Eukaryota > Viridiplantae > Streptophyta > Magnoliopsida > Asparagales > Iridaceae > Iris > Iris macrosiphon. The sequence continues at coordinate 42,052,716 of JAYESA010000003.1, forward strand.
TGTTCCAGAGTATCCCATGGGTGAACCAACAGTCCTATAGACATAACACAATATAACATTTACATCAGAAGCTACGCTAACACACAGTCAAAACACTGGCCTCAGGGCCATGCCAGGCAGGGCACTAGTCAGCTAGGGTCACCTAGTAGGGATAAAACACATTACCTATTTTTAATCATTAATACCTACCATATATATATACCAATTAAACATACTGTTAATAATTAAACATAATACACATATATTGTTATTTCAAAGTATACAAAATAGGTATAACTGTATGTACATAGTGGAAGTATATATTATTTGTTTATAAAAATGTACATAAGTCCCATTATAAGAATATATATATATATATATATATATATATATATATATATATATATATATATATATATATATATATATACATTTATACCAAAATACGTAATTGCATATTTATACATTTATACCAAAATACGTAATTGCATATTTATACATTTATACCAAAATATGTATTTTATTACATATATATCAATACTGTTTTATATATATACTATATATATTTACCACAATAATATTTATACCAAAATTATCTTTATACTATATTCAGGTAATTATACCAATTAATATATATATAACACTTACATTCACATTAATTAAATACATATAAATACATATACATTAATTACACTAATAATATAGTGTATATTTTATAAAGTACAATTTATGAAAAACAGTGTACATATAGGTATACAATTAATTACACATTATAAAATTAATTATACATACTATAATTATACAATTTGTTTAAATACATACTATACTTATACAAATAATAATAAATAAATAATATACGTATACATATTTTAAATACATACATTACCAATGTATTTATATACTATACATATATACATATTAAACATTAATTAAATAAAAGCTCTACATATACATATATAGTATTAGTTAAATAATACTATACGTATACCTACTCATTGATTAAATATACACAATCACATATACATTACACATTATAATAAAATACACATATTACATTTTACTAATACATTAATTATATTAACATACTAATACACTAATTCTTAACATATATATATATATAAAGAAGGAGGGAGAGGAAGAAGAAAGAACTTACAGTGAAGGGGCTCGCTGGACCGGCCGCCAAACTGGTGGTGGTTGGCCGCCGGGAACAGTGCACAGTGGGAGAGGGATGGCTCGGTCTGGAGGAGGTCGGGGTAGGGAGGAGCACAGCCGCCGGGATACACCGCAGGAAGGAGATGGAGGTAGGAGTGGTGGAAGAATGGGGGGAGGAGCAACCGAAGTTCACCGATATTCGCCGGAGAGGTGCTGGCCGACGGTGGGAGGAGTTTCAGAGGTGAGGGGCTCGGTAGGGAGTGGTGGTGTGGTGGTCAAGGGGAGATGGAGATGGTGGTGATGATTGGTGATGGAGGTGGTGGTGACGGCTTGATGTCGCCGGAGTACAGGGAGGAGGAGAGGAGATTGATGGCGCCGGTGGTGGTCGGCAATGGAGAGGGTGATGATGGTGGTGATCAAGGAGTCGGTGTAGCAAGCTCGTCGGAGAGGAAGGGCGGCTCGGAGTACACAGTGGGAGAGGGTTGGCCGTGCAGTCGGAGCGGACCGCCGGAGGGAGTTAGCAGCGGAGCGCAGGCGTGCAGAGGTGAGGCTGCGGAGAACTCGGCCGCCGGGTTGCTGACCACGCCGGAGAGTAGAGGGAGGAATAAGGGAAGGAGCAGCCGCCGGGGATCGGCTCCGTCGTCGGCCTGGGATCTAGGCCGCTGGAGCTCAGCATATGGGGGAGAAAAATGCACAGTGTTCCCCCCCAACCATTATTTCAAATTCAAAATCAAAAAAATAAAAGAAGAAGAAGAAAAAGGAAGGAAAGAGAAGGAGGAAGGAAGAAGGAGAAGAAGAAAAGAATGGAGGAATTTACATACGTAGGAGAGAGGGGGTGGAGGCTTGTGAGGTGGAGGAAAACCTAGGTTTCTTGGGATTAGGTTTTCTAGGGAAATGTGTTGATGTGACAATATATAGGGAGAGAGGTTGGATGAAGGGTGAGGATTTGACCCCTAGAATGAGTGGCTCAGATTTGACATAGAGAGAAAAATAATTCATGGAGGATGAGGGTGAGAGATTTAATTAAAAATATTGGGTTTCCTCATTGTTTAAACAATTGGGTGTTGACACAAAAATGCAAATTTGCAATTTAGCCCCCTTAAATTTGGGAAATTGCACAAACACATAAAATGACAGAATTTTGGCGGGCGATTCAGTGTCCGGTGTTTTGTAGGGTCAGGGGCGCTGTATGATCGGTATGGGCTCAATTTACAGGGCACTGGAATTAAATTGGGATTTCAGAATCAGATAAAATAGTATCCTCAATTTAAATAGAAATAAATGCAAGTTGTGTTCAACAATTAATTATGAGTACATGGAGCCAAAATCAGGTCAGGTCATCAATACCAATAATGAAGAAGACTCAGAACAGAATATTACCCTAATTTGGGCCGCACGAAAAATAGGTCAACATTGCCTCCAATTTCGATTGGAACGCACAACGATACAAAAATAGAAATTTAATAAATAAACGTCCGCGACGATTTTTGTGCGGCTAGAAATAATATACAGAGAGCAAAATTATGAGTTGCAAAAATAGCAGAATGGAAGGCGGGCATGTCTAGGGCAAGATTGTGAAATTTGTTGGAAGACAAAAGTCTGGATAGTGCTCCAAATATCGAAGCAAAGGCAATGCGCAAAAATATTAAATAAAATACAGTAATTAATTACAATCTTCAAATATTAAATTCTAATAAAATAATAAAATCCAGAATTCTATAATTCGAACAGGTGGTCTTCTACTGGGCTTCTAGGTCTAGTCTGCTAGCAAAAATAAATGAATACTGCATCTAATACTATATTTAATTACACATCACACATAATTATTTAAATCAATATATACTATTCATGCAATTAATTAATTATAACTACAATAATATTAAATATTGTAAAAAGTCGAAATTACCCCTGTTTTTGGAATGTGGTAGTGACAAGTCTACCCACCTTAAAAGAATTTCGTCCTCGAAATTTAAAATCCTCAAAGTAGCATTTAATCATACACATCATTATTTCCCTCAAACTTAAATTCATCAACCACGACATCAGGTAATAATCCGCGAGGTCTTTTCATAATTTCAAAATTTTTGATATTATTTCATTCCTGAAAAAATCCTCGAAATGAAATCAAAGTCTATTTTTATCAAAATTCCCTTGAAAGTTTTAGTTAGTAATTCAATACTCGGAATTTAATATCCATTCCTCGAATTTGATTTAATCAATCCACATATATAATTGTAATCTCGTCCCACAAGTTTTGAATTCAAACATTAGTCCATCAATTTTTTTTCCTTCCTCAAAATACTCGGCAATACGATACTTAAGGATTTTCCAAATGCGACATTCAAATATAACATTCTAAAATTCATAACTTGCAATCCAATAATTTAATGACAATCTCCTTAATTTCCTCAAATTCTAATGATAACCTCAATCATATCATATCCTTCCTGGAATTAATACATCATAAATCCTGCCATGTTAAATTTTTAACCCTTTATTTAAATCAATATTTATCCTCGAATTTTTAAATCCTCAATTGTTTTATTTATTCATTTACTACCATCAAATTTAAATTCATCAAATCATATAATCATGAACTACTCCATATTGTTATTTCACAATAATTTTTCAAAATTCTATAAATATCATATCCCTAAAAATCTTTCAATATAAAATCAAATCCTATTCTTATCACAATATCCTCCAAAATTTTAAATTAATAACGAAATACAAGAATTTAATATTCAATCCTCTAATTGAAATCCAATCAATGCATATTTCAAAAAAATTGAATCTCGTCCCAATTTGAATTCAACACTAACCCATTTGTGTTCTTATTCCTCGATTTTTTTTTCCACATAATATGCAACGACGTAATACTTATGAAACCTCCAACACAATATTCAAGATATAAGTTCATAACTTGCAGTCCAATAGATATATCGATGGCCTTCTTAAATTCCTCAAATTCAATGATAAATTTAATCATTTCATAATCTTCTTAAAAATCAATGATTTAACAAAACTTCAATTATGCCATATTAAATTCCCAACTCTTTATTTAATTTAATATTTTTTTTTCCTCAAAATTTAAGGCACCTTGTCTCTCTTTGTCAAGTCATAACCTCTTCGTTAATCTTTACTACAGTTAAATCCTCAACAATCAAAGTCTAAGAGAATTCTACCTACAACCATACAACATGCAACCTAAGGGAATTATGTACGATCATGGTGTCTTTTATCATGGTATTGCAGCCTCTATATCAGGGGTGCTACTAACTACACTCTAACAAGAAATCATACATACAACTATTGTACTAAGGAATCAATCAATCAATCAAATAGATAGGAACAGAATAAAGGAAAGAACAGAACCTGCTAACACATTACCTGCAGTATCTCCTATCTCTATCATACACTTAACTCTAGCATATTCTTCCTCAAAATCAGATACTCAAATATCAAAAAAAAAAATTTAATCACTTTGAAAATCTTTATAGCTTTGACTATGTTTATTTAATTGAATTTGAATCCTCAAAATTTAATAACATAAGATCTCATCTACTTATATACTAATATATCTCTCTCACTATAAGATTTTATCCTCAATTAAAATTCCTCAAAATAACTCCTCGAATAAACTTTAAAGAAAAATGCACACACTTTCCTCAAAGTCAGATGTTCAGAAGCTGAAACAAAAATTTAATCACTTCCAAAAATCCTTACAGCTTGTCTAGGCTCATTGAATCAAATTGAATCCTCAAGCATTTTAATAACATAAAAACCTTAACTCCTTAAAATTCTTAAAATTGCAATTCATTACACTCTTCAAACGATAAAATTGGATCCACAAGTATACATATAAATACTTACAGTCTCTAATACTCAAGGTGCGCACTAATACACCAATTATTTACAACCTCAACTGTGTACGAAAATTGTACTGCCCAAATTATTTGTACTATTGCTTCCAAATGATCATCATCACTGATACTTTTTCTCCTCTATCTATAGTGCCAATACTAACTATAACACACCTATCATAGAACCATTGCTACAAGGCACTATGCTATGGGTATCTCTAGATTAATGCCTACTGCTTACATGTCCAACTAGGAAACACTTACAACTCACAGGCAACACTCAGTCAAACTAATACAAGACACAACCAAAATTGCAAGTCACTAATTATCATACTAACAAGGAATCCTCAAAGAAAATAAGCTCAAAAGGAACTGGATCAAGGACGGAAGGTATCTTTACTGCTAGTAAAGAAAAGAAGCGATGGAACAAAGTCCTGGAATAACGAAAATAGATAAGTCTTGAGATGATACTTCAAGAACCAATTTAAGATACAACCTGATAATCATACACGTCTGTCAGAAATCATGACACACAGAATCCTCGCCACGCCAGTAAGCATAGATGCGATAAACGACAGGTTCCGTAACTAAGGTATGCAACTCTATAATCATGTCATCTAGAATCCTCGCCACGCCAACCGGTATGGCTGCGAGAGACCCTAAGTTTCATAATTACAGTATGTACATCCAAGTCAGGTTCTTACGTTCTTGTCACCACAGCTAATATGGCTGCGATAAACTCTAGGTTCCATAACCAAAGTAAACGTTTTACCTTTCCCACTGTCCTCATCAATATATGTCATCAGATGATACCGTAAATTTTAGCCCGTAAAATTCATCTCGATATGAAATCAAAACTCAACAACGATACCAAGAATTAAAGTTAACAACTGGTCAATAAGAATCAACTCAATATCAATAAGTGGGAACGAACGAAAACAAGGAGGAAGGATTTAAATTAGAATTTATAATAAGATTCTCAAGGGTCATCCCAGAAATCTCTTAAATAATTTGTGATTGAGTATCCTCTCTCATCCTAGTATCCTATATCCTAGATCCTATCGCAGGCACGCAGTAGTATAACAAAGATGCCACACTACCACGACATCGCACAACTCGCAAAGTCAGACCTGCATGGGCCACCACTAAAAATGTGTCACGACCCGCACCCAGTTTAGGGGCACGAGTGCGTGGGTACGTCCAGCCTACGCCGCAGTGTCGGCGGTAGAACGCTGTCAAGGTCTTGATATTATCTAACTAATGTCACGCAAGCATCCAATTTCCATTATGAGGCACGGATGACACAAATAAGATGAACACATACTCAATCACAGGATTACAGCACGATAAGATTTTGAAACAGAAATTAAAATTAAACACAACACAAGTCAACAAGTAATATTCTAACTCAATAATATCCAAGTCTCATCAAAATGCCGGAGATAAATCCGGTACCAAATAGTCTACTTAAAGAACTAACAATAAATAATAATTCCGGCTAGACCTTCCAGAATCACAACTAAACTACCAAATTTGCAGCTACTCACCATATGGTCCATAAAGTGTCGGACAGCGGTCCTCTAAGGCATAGTCTGGAAAAATATTTCCAGTCAGGAAGGAGCAAAGCAACACTCTCAAATAACAGTTCCATTAATTGATAATGTCTATAATATAATAAAACATGTCATGCTAGCTACTGAGAAGATAGTGAAATAAATACAATGGCAATTTAAGAGAGACAGGCAATGTAAAGAGACAGGCAATAGGCAATATGATACAGTCAGTGCATGTATGAAAATAAAAAGAAACAAGGAGCAGTATCATATACGGGTGATGTAGTATATGATTTAAAATAGGGAACTATAATCTATTCTAAGTGTTTTGAAATAGTAGTTTCGAAATGTGATCGGCTTGGGAACATGTACGATTGCTACAGTCTGGCTAATCATACGTGGGGGTATGATTAACACCAATAATATTTAATTATACAATGGATATTTGATCACATCTCTCACTAGCAATTTCCCCGCCCCCAACTAGTACTGTGGATCCAATCATGACACGTCACGAATACACGAGCAAGTCAAGTCTATTATGTACAATGTCTAATATCAATGTCTAATATCAATGTCTAATGTCAATGTCAATGTCGTGTATAATGTCAATACGATAATCAAGGTAACATCTCATGACTGCAGATCCAAGCTATACTAGTCCGTGTAGCACAGTGTTAAAGATTCAGTTGTAACATTTCATGATTGTTGAACTTATAAAAATTATCAAAGAATTAGAAATTATCAGAGAATGTACTTGCCTCGGGTCCTTAGCTGGTAATTATTGATGTCCTGTTCCAGAGTATCCCCTGGGTGAACCAACAGTCCTATAGACATAACACAATATAACATTTGCATCAGAAGCTATGCTAACACACAGTCAAAACACTGGCCTCAGGGCCATGCCAGGCAGGGCACTAGTCAGCTAGGGTCACCTAGTAGGGATAAAACACATTACCTATTTTTAATCATTAATACCTACCATATATATATACCAATTAAACATACTGTTAATAATTAAACATAATACACATATATTGTTATTTCAAAGTATACAAAATAGGTATAACTGTATGTACATAGTGGAAGTATATATTATTTGTTTATAAAAATGTACATAAGTCCCATTATAAGAATATATATATATATATATATATATATATACATTTATACCAAAATACGTAATTGCATATTTATACATTTATACCAAAACTAGTATATATGCACGTGCGTTGCACGTATTTCATATTAGTTAAAAAAAATAGTTTATTAAAAGAGCAATCGACAATTTCTTAAATTTATTATAGATGGAAATATAATAGGCAGGAGCATGAAAGTTGAGAGAAATTAAATGACGGGAATATAAAAGGTTTCTCTTATCTCTTAGGTTCATGTGCCTACTTTGCATGCATGCTTTATTAACTTTTGTTTTATTCTCCAAACTACCTACTTTGCATGCATGCATATCTTTGTTTTATTAACTATCATTTTCCAAGTTGCCTCATGCATGCATACATACATTTAATACGTATTTAATTACTGTTTTTAATTACTTAAATATCCTTATCAACGTTAATACATATTGAAATATAATGAAGGGTATTTTTGGAACGAAAAACTTTCACGGTGAAGCCTAGTTTTGGCATTATATAGTAGATTGATACGTAATTGCATATTTATACATTTATACCAAAATATGTATTTTATTACATATATATCAATACTGTTTTATATATATACTATATATATTTACCACAATAATATTTATACCAAAATTATCTTTATACTATATTCAGGTAATTATACCAATTAATATATATATAACACTTACATTCACATTAATTAAATACATATAAATACATATACATTAATTACACTAATAATATAGTGTATATTTTATAAAGTACAATTTATGAAAAACAGTGTACATATAGGTATACAATTAATTACACATTATAAAATTAATTATACATACTATAATTATACAATTTGTTTAAATACATACTATACTTATACAAATAATAATAAATAAATAATATACGTATACATATTTTAAATACATACATTACCAATGTATTTATATACTATACATATATACATATTAAACATTAATTAAATAAAAGCTCTACATATATATATATAGTATTAGTTAAATAATACTATACGTATACATACTCATTGATTAAATATACACAATCACATATACATTACACATTATATTAAAATACACATATTACATTTTACTAATACATTAATTATATTAACATACTAATACACTAATTCTTAACATATATATATATAAAGAAGGAGGGAGAGGAAGAAGAAAGAACTTACAGTGAAGGGGCTCGCTGGACCGGCCGCCGGACTGGTGGTGGTTGGCCGCCGGGAACAGTGCACAGTGGGAGAGGGATGGCTCGGTCTGGAGGAGGTCGGGGTAGGGAGGAGCACAGCCGCCGGGATACACCGCAGGGAGGAGATGGAGGTAGGAGTGGTGGGAGAATGGGGGTAGGAGCAACCGAAGTTCACCGATATTCGCCGGAGAGGTGCTGGCCGACGGTGGGAGGAGTTTCAGAGGTGAGGGGCTCGGTAGGGAGTGGTGGTGTGGTGGTCAAGGGGAGATGGAGATGGTGGTGATGATTGGTGATGGAGGTGGTGGTGACGGCTTGATGTCGCCGGAGTACAGGGAGGAGGAGAGGAGATTGATGGCGCCGGTGGTGGTCGGCAATGGAGAGGGTGATGATGGTGGTGATCAAGGAGTCGGTGTAGCGAGCTCGCCGGAGAGGAAGGGCGGCTCAGAGTACACAGTGGGAGAGGGTTGGCCGTGCAGTCGGAGCGGACTGCCGGAGGGAGTTAGCAGCGGAGCACCGGCGTACAGAGGTGAGGCTGCTGAGAACTCGGCCGCCGGGTTGCTGACCACGCCGGAGAGTAGAGGGAGGAATAAGGGAAGGAGCAGCCGCCGGGGATCGGCTCCGTCGTCGGCCGAGGATCTAGGCCGCTGGAGCTCAGCATATGGGGGAGAAAAATGCACAGTGTTCCCCCTCGTAGGCAAATCACCAATGCAAGGGGTCCTACCTCCTTCTCTTCCTCGTCTCATACGACATGCGTAGGGTCCTTGGTAGCAACTCTTTTCCTATAACTCAATCTCGCAGCCACAGATGGTTTCTGTCTTCTTTTTTTGGATGGTTTTTGTCTTCCCTTTTTGGATGAAGGGCTTCGTACCAGAGAGGCCCTGAGCTCCATTGGAGAGTCCACCGGAGGTGAAGGGTCTTCATAAGTATTCTCTTCCCCGGTCGTCGAGTCGGGCTCAGTAGTCAATAGTGCAACCTTCCCCATGCCTTTTCTCCGACCTTTATTGGACTCGCCGCTCCGGGGATTCAGCTTAGTGCCTATGATGAAGGTAGTATCTCGATCAAAGCCGTGTTGTGGTGCATTCACGGCTACATAAAATTTAGCCGCAGCATGAATAATATGTACAGAAACCTTAGCGTTCGGTGGCATAAATTGGACATGGGTATTGGTGGCAGAATAATAATCCCAGGCTCGAGCTCCATCAAGAATTTTACCCTCAAAACCAAGACGTGGACTGGGATTGCTCAACATGAGTTGGTTGTACCCGAACTGGCGAGAAAACCTACTCAACAAAAAAGGCTCCAAGAAGACAAGGTTCTGATTTTGGTATACTAAATGCGAAGGTCAGATGGAGAGTAACCAACTGAAGAGCCTCAGAGATAAGACCTGACAGTCAGCACCACCATCACAATGAACTTTATTTACCTCATCCTCGATAAATTTTGGGACCGAGACAAAAAAAGAATAATTTGCCATATGGGCGAGTGCGTGTCGACACACCAAAACCGTAGTATGAGCCGAGGGTATCCCACCATATAGATGAATTAAGGTGTCAGCTTCCGTCATCATCCCTTCGAAGCCAGAATCATTAGAGATGGGTAGTAAATTAGCAATCACCCCATTAAATAATGATAAGGCATCTCAACCTGGTTAAAATCTCTAGGACCATCATGGGACAGCACCTTGCTAGTAAAAGCACGAAGTCAACGATGGATGCTACAGACCATTACTAGGAGTAAGGTGAGGCGGTAACAAAATGCCAAATTCATAGCAGGACGGATGAGGTTACGGCTAGCCCTCTCAATCGACCATGAACCTCCCGGGACTACGCAGTTTTGTAGCCATACCATCAAGAATCTAGCCATCACGGCTTTGTCTAACAATGGCTGTGTATCTTGATAAAAATAGATGAAGGTTTAACCAGAGCTACCAAATCCCTCATCAGTTGCAGTCGTTCTCTTAGTGTTGTGTACCAGATCATTGATGACCATGTAAGACCGAGGTGTTCGAACGGTGACATGGACCGAAGCTGCAATTTCATAAAGGTGATCGATCTAGGTAGTGGTATGGTGTAACGACCCCTCCGTTCTTTTATCCCTCTTCTTTGAGGTCTGTTGACAGGTGTTATAATGACACAACAACTCCTGGTACACTACAAGGAACCCCAGGTATTGTTCCTCGAACTCCTCCAATTTTTCATTATCAGGCGTGTACTCTTCATACGGCTCCTCGTCCCAGGGCAACCGTGAAATATCTTATATCTCGTGAAAGGCGAGTTCTATCTCCCCGCCAGGGGGAAAGAAGGTCCCAGTGCGACAGTTGTACATTTCGATCAAGGCCACAAATAACATCGGATTCTTCTTCAGGCCATAACAGGAACCCCTTATGGCATAGTAGAGATTGGGCTCCTTTAAAAACTGCCCGTACTTCTCTAGTACCCACATGGTCAAAATGATCCAAGAAGGTGAATAATGCACCCAGTTGAGCAGGCATATTTTTTTTGTTAGATAGGACCCTTGTCCGTAAGCTGGTTCAATAAGGTATCAACATCATAGAAATGAACATTTGGCCCCATTTCACTCGCGATTACATCGGGTTCCAACCTGCAAAGGGAGTAAGAAAATAACTCATTAAAAGTCGCTACTTCCCTCTTCAACTTGGATTTGTGAGAATACGGCCGATCATGACTCCATTTTGGTCTGGAATCAGGTTATCCAACATCCTTGTCACTCCCCATTTTCAATATACGTATTTGGAACATATTTCTACTTGTTGGCATATTTGTTTGTTTGGTTGTAGGCCAAACCAATTTTTAAGAAGCTTGGTTCATGGGTTTAATATGAGGATAGGACTTGGTCATGGGTTGAACAATGGTTCAACCCAACCCTATCCATATATATACCAAAATCTTTCTCTCTCTTTATTCTTCCATTTCTTTTCTCTCTCTTAGGTTTTCTCTCCCTTTCCATAGGCAAGTACACCTTCCATGAGAAATAGAGAAAACCTCCATATTATTGGTCTAGTTTGTTTGTTGTATAATTCTCATTATGTTTAGTACTTGAATTTTTTTTGTTTTGATGGATGAATTAGCCCAGATTTACATTTTTAGTTAGAGCTTTTGTGGATTTTGTGAGTTTTCTTAGATTTGATCTCTAAAAACTTTTTCTAAAAAATATTTGTTCTATCTTGAGGAGCATTTGATTTTAAGTGATTTAGAACTTTACTTTGTTAGATTTGGGGTTCGTACGAGATTTTTTATGGAAGAAACATAATTTGTGTTTTGGGGTTTCTGCCATGGCCGAACCTGCTGTTAGAAAAGACGAAGTCTCATGCGGCCTGGAGTAGCATGCGACCTGGAGTAGTATGCGGCCGACAGTCCATGCGACGTCTATCTAATGCGCCAAGTTGGTGCATACGACATATCTATTTTATTTGAATATTTTCTTGATCTATGTGGTTGACCTTGAAAATTATTATGATTGATCCTAGGTAAGAATGGATTTAGTGACCCGAACTTGTGTTAGACATGACCATATGCTAGGAATTGACTATGTCATAAATGACTAACTAGCTATGTGCATAACATGAGCTATGTGTTCTAATATGATCAAGACTTATGTGACCCATTGATTAGTTTATAATTTGACTTGAGTACTTGTATCTGTGCTAATATAATTTTTTATGTGCTATATGTTACATGATCAATGTACAATAAGGTACGACATAACTTGTTACGTGCTATGTGGTTACATGTTTTAGGTTATGCATCGAGAATGCCCCCTATACTATGCAATTGTGATATTATTATGTTATTTTCCCAGCACGGTCATGGTATGTGGATCAACTACCAAAGTGTGGCTAGGACTTGTTGTTTGTTACATCACGCTCGGGTGAATCCAGTTTGAGCTATAAATTGACAAAGTAGATTCGTATCTAGTGTGGACTATACTACGATACGACATATAGAAGGATTTATTATGTGACCACGCCATGTGATTCCCAACATAACCATAGGGTTAATCTAGGAAACTAAAACTGGTAGAGCATTAGGAGGGATGAAATTTTGAGATCGTGCATATTATCCACCTCAGACTATCATCATGACGTGCAAGGCTGACCCCTATGGATATTGGTCACATCCACACTAGTGGACAAAAATATCCAAATACTTATATTATACAATGCGTTCTATGTGATATAAGCATGGTGGCCTTACGAAAGACCGATACATAATATACAATGTGCTATGTGTGTATGATAGCTCGGTTTGCTCCGCTAAACAGCTCATGATATGAGAATTTATTTATGCATCTGTGTCATGACCCACACCCGAAATAGGGGCACAAGTAGTGATCAACGCCCAGCCTACGCTGCAGCATTGGTGGTAGAATACTGTCCGGGTCAACCTACTATCTAAATATCTTATACAATATATATATGGTACCTGTCAATGTCATCTCAACTCAAAACGGAGAAACAATATAGTATATGATAATGGTAAACAATACTCAATCACAATATAAAACTAAAAGAGGATGAAAGCACAATATTGAATAAAAGAGAGGAAATAAGAGTCACAATACATCCACAAGTCTAAATCCATAAATCTAGACATAACCAATCCCAAAATAATATATACATGCCATGAGCCTAAAATAAGACTAATAAAATATCCAAAAATATGAAACTAGGCCTCCTCGGACACTGGAACTAGGTTCTCCTTCTCTAGGGGAGAATCCTCTAGAGACTTGCCGTCCTACGACCCATAATAAGTGGGACAATGATCCACAAGTCAATCATCTGAAAAATATATCCAATTAGGATTGAAGCAAAGTATAAAACTCTGAAAGCAGTTCCAAATACATGGTAGAGCATATATGACAAATAATAGAAAAGAATATAAGATAACTATCAATAGATAATAGAATAAACTAGAGTGAACCGGTAATGTACTGGAAAGTAAAGAATAGACTAAGAATAACTACAAGTATGGAAAATAGATAAACTAGTTAATGTGCCATAGAGTACAAGTTCATTATGTGATCGATTTGTGTTGAACACGAATACAATATAGTAACTCGATTATACGTGTGATATGCAATCGATATATACACGAATATACATGATCTTGATCACATAACCAATTTCTACTCCCTTGTCCCCAACCAATACTCATGGATTCAATCATGACACGTTACGAACACGAATATAAACATACTGGACACGAGCAGTATATGAATACGAAGTAAACGATAATCAATACCAGATACACACGATGAAATACATGTGAAGGAGTACCTGCTAAACAAGGTAGGGGATAATATCCCATGACAGGATCCATCTAGTACCAGTTTGTGTATCCACTATGTCGCAATCAACTAAACAGTTCTAAAATACGTGATATATACACTATCATGACTGAAAACTAACAGAGAGATTAACTCACCTCTGGTCTTGAGCAAAGTGTGTATCTCGATGCCCAAGCTGGTGTTACACAATCCTATTTAGAAAAATATCATGTTAAATGGTGTAAAGAAGGAGAAATAAGTTAGAGAATACACTAACATGCTTTCTAGGCTATTTTTAGCTAAACTAGGTCCAACTAGGCCAAACTAGTTCGTACACAAATTTTGAAGTCCAATACTAGTTAATTAATCTATAATGGTCACCAAATAACTAGTTTTAGCTAATGACACTACTATCTATATATAAAGATACTCTATGTATCCATATATACTAACTCACCTATATATACTACTATATATATATAGTATATATAGTGATACCCCACTATCCAGAGTATATTAATTCACCATGATATTAACTAATAACTAGTTGACACAATATACTACATAGTAATTACTAACTAAACTAATTGTTATCTAACTTTACACTAACTAGTAATACTAACCCTCTGACTGACACTCTAACATATAACATACTAACTATTAGCTAACTCTAAGCCACTAACACTAACACTAACACCCTACACCATCTCAGAACTGGGTAATTTATCTCCAGTAATATCTAGATTGCACACTTCCTTGATCACCTTTCTTGCCCAAGTACTCTAATATTGATAACAACATTCAATTGTACACATCAATATAGGTAAACCCCCAATTGTCAACTAACCCTATCACACTAAAGATAACCGACTGCCTATCACAGTTCCCAAATTCCCCTACCTTCACTTGACCCAATTTTAGGACTGATACCTTAGTATCAGTTGGTCTCTACACTATACTTGTATCATTGATGTCTACCCAAATCAGTCTTTAGCACAAATGGAGTAACCCGAGCCTCCCCCTTGACATGTGATACACCAAAGGCTATTATACAATTGCTTCTCTTAACCTAATTCTCTAACTACCCTTACCTGCTGTTGATGTGGTTCATATCTGCAACATGCGGAGTCACACATGCTCAATCAGTGGGTCAACAAGAGATGCAACTCACCTAGCCAACTGTACTCAATTCCCTATACACTGAACCAGGCATCCTCACCGTCTCACACCCACGCACACACTGACACACACACACACACACACTTGCTATACTACTGAACACAGTCACTCAAACTCTTCCACACAGCACTTAAGCACACAACCCTTAACTGTACACACACCATAATCACTCCTCACATATACCAGAATACCCCCATCACATATGTATCATACTATCAGATTACAACACATGCACACCAACTAACCCTCCCCAAATGAACACAGTCCACTGATATATATATGTACATAGACACTCACCTCCAACTTAATTAACTGAACCCCCCATATCAGGGAATACACTGCACCACCATGACAGAACCCCCAATTTGCCCTGCACACCAACTTCTTGCTTGTGCACATGCTTAGCACCTCACCACAATGGCCACTTCTCTATTTCCTTTCTCTGATACACTCACACACCCTTGTGTGTACACAAACACCACGTACCCCCAATACATGCACACAGTCACATACAATACACTGTCACAGCTGAAACATCACACACAGGCACACCCCTTAATTCCCATGCTCCCTCACTATCACTTCACCATATTATTACACACACACGCCATCAACTATATATACATATCATTAATACATATATATATATATATATATATATATATATATATATATATATATATATATATATATATATATATATTACACACACACACACACACACACACACACACACACATACACACATATATATATATATATATATATATATATATATATATATATATATATATATATATACATACATACACACACTAGACATTAAGTAAAATACTAGGTATGCAATATCTACTACACAATGACACACTCAACTAAAATACCAAAATTCTTAATTCCCTATGATACTCATTCCCACATATCAAATACATAATATAATAACTATTATAACTAGTTACAATATAAATTAATGGAAATTGCATAAAATCACACAAAATGAGCTCTGTATCGAAAAGTATAACACAATATCGTGATACGGCCTACTCGTATCTAATTATGGACATGTAGCTAGTCCCACAATCCTAATCTAAGTCTAATTAAATCAATAAGTGTAAACCCCCTCGATTTATTCTGTAGATAGTTAGAGTGGTTTTGGAAAAATTTTGATAGCAGATGTTGAGGTTTAGCGTAGAGATACTTTATCTGTAATTTAATTTAATTAATTAAAACCCTTGGCGTGCCCCATCATTTTCTGATTTTTCGGAGCCTAATATCAGCCCATAAATTCCGTTCAATTTTTGTACTTCTGACCTGACTCGCCAAATTAGGCACTGGACTTTTCCGGTTTTTAAAATCAATTTTTGTGTGCTCTAAATTAATTGCGCAACATTCCAAAAATCGTAACCCATATTTAATTTTGTGTCAGACACCTCTGTCGTTACCCTAAATTTTGGGATACTAACTTAACCCGTTGAGCCGGACCAACTAAAGGGTCAAAGACTGACTCCAAGTCCCCACCATTTTTGGCCTTTGCGTCATTTCCGGATTTTGACCCCAAGTGTCCCAATTAAATTAAAATTCGCGGGATACTTTATTTCTATTTAAATCGGGGATACCAACTTTGTAAATCCCAATTTTAATCCTAAATTAATTCTAATGCTCTCCTAATTAAACCCGTGCCTAACGTACAATCCTCACTCACCATGGAAATTTCTAAATATATTTTCTCCGTAATTTTTGTGTCATTTTATGTGTCCATGCAATTTCCCAAATTTACGGGGCTAAGTAGCAATTATTGAATTATGTGGCATCACCCTATTGGCCAAGAACTAATGAAAGGGTCCCAAAATAGGGTCCTATTCTCACCCACCCATGCACCCTCATGAAGAAACCTTCTCCTATTCATGATTAATCTCATCCATCAATTTTGAATGGATTGATCCCAACCACCCATCTCCTCCACACACTCCCCTATAAAGTAGCTCCTACACCCCACCCTCAACCAAAACCTACCGGCCCTAATCCCAAAAATCTCTCTCTCTCTCCTCCTCTATTTAATTTCTTCATGCAAAGGAAAAATCCATTTTTTTTCTTCTCCTTCCTCCTTCACTGCCTCTCTCATATGAGACCCGACCGGCCGGCCTAAGCTCCGCCGAGCGTCCTCTGCTGTACCCCGCGGCCGTGCGTCCCCCGCTCCAGTGCACAGCCACCCCGCAGCGTGCGTCTCCCGCCGGCGCTGTCGATCCGGCCCCCGCTCCCGGGCGTCCCCCGCTCCCGTGCGTCCCCCGCAGGCGCTGTCGTTCTTCCCCCACTGTGCAGGCAGCCGACCCGCCGCCGGACTGCACTGCTGTCCCACCGGCCAGAGCTTCCAGTCCGGCCACCCCCCTCGATCTCAGACCAACCACCACCTCCTTCTTCCTCACCTCCTTCTTCATCACCACCACTATTACCATTATCACCACCACCTTCAACTCCACCACCACCGGACATTCCCTATTTTCTTGCCAGCCCCTCCTCGCTTCGGCCGTTTGGGTATACTCCTCCCCCTCTCTTTACATTTATACATGTTGTTGATTTATATATTCATGGGTTAATGTTAGCTAGGGTTTCACCTATGCATATTCATGTGAGCATAGTATTAAGGTTTCATTTGTAGGGCATGTTGATGTTGGATTAAGGTTGATTAGGACATGAGAATCTGACTTGTGGTATGATGTAGAGGTATAAAATGATAGGATGAATATAGGTTAGGGTTTCTCTTCGACATGAATTAAAATAAGTTATTTTAGATATCGGTTTATGGAGATTTAAGTTCTTACCTTTGAATAAAGGATCGAGATATATTTCATAGTGGAAAATGCTAACTTATTTAATAAGAATTAAATTGATGAAGAATTTATGTGTAGTGTAAAATGCTCAATTTAAATGTATGATTAGTAAGGATAGTAGGTGGATGACTGATGGAGGACTGATAAGATTAGTGAATTTTAATTGAGGATTAGCTTATATGGTGGAAATGTTAGTTTATTTTCGGAGAATTTAATCGGGGAGAATATAAGGATGACTAATTGATGGACTATCGTACCGTTAGTCAGTTGTAGTTGGTCCTCTAGTATCTTGCCCTTGTAAGTCGTAGAATAGATTATTGATTCTGGTTTGTATCTCTTCACTAGGTATTGCGGGACCTGAGGACTTGGACGCGGTACCAGATCCCCGTCATCAGCAACCGCATGTAGGCAAGTGTACCTTGCCACCCTGTATTTCAGTTTACAGATATTGTTGCTCTTTATGTACTCGTGCGCGTATTTATATTGAGGTTCGATACTCTGTGTCCGGTTCACAACTGGGTGTTGACATTCGACGTAACGTCTTAGAATAATTACTAGATGCTTCATAGCACCTCGATGCACGTACCTGAGTACATCGATACCCCAGGACACACTTATACACCATGATCGTGCCAGATTCCTGTTTCCTGATACTGACATCATGACCAGAGACTGGGACGACCTTAGGGTCGCATCTGTTGAGTTATCTTCCGTGTGTCGAGAATGTTAGATAGAGGTTCAGGTTCAGCGCACAATCGTTGACCGCTTGGGAAGGGGAAGACAGTTACTAGACGTTTGGGCTACTCTGCACGCGCTTATATATATATATAGTATTTTGTAGTGATACCTGTATCTAGTGTAGCTGTTTCACCCGTGTGACTCTTTGCCCGGAGCTATGGTACGTGTCGTGTGTTTCCGTGTCCGGAGCTACGATTTTATTTTGGATAGCCCACGCGTCGAATATTGTCTTTAAACTGTGTCACACTAGATGGTTATGATAGAGTACCCTGTCGTGCACTTGTACTTTCTGTTTACTTGGTATGCTATATTTCTGTACCTTGTTACGTCCCTCTGAGGACCTGGTTCCCTGCCAGTTTTGCAGCATAGACGATTACGGAGCACTTGGAGATACTGATGGAGTGGCATATCTTGCGAGCATGGTACCAGGTACTCATATTATATCTACCGGTATTATGGTTATTTTACATTGATTATTCATCTGCTGTTGTAGCCTAGTTTTGTAGACTCATACTTCTTCTCGAGTCTATTGGAGTTAGTGTGTCATTGCGCGGCCGACCTTAGCACATATAGCTCTTTCTTGTTTACTGATGTACATTGTGGATTGATACATAGAGGTTTACATTTATGGAATATCTAGATAGTGCCCTTTATATTACAGCTTATACGTATTCGAGTCAGACCAGAGTCTGGTCGAATGCGTAGCTGGCGTGTCACGTATTTCTGGTCCTACGTATTTTGGGACTGGGGCGTAACATGTTTTTGTGGTGGCCCATGCAGGTCCGATTTAAATCGTCTTGGTCACCTGACTGTGCCAAGCGAGCCTACAAATTAGGAATAGATGTTATGATTGTTGAATAGGATCTCAATCTATAATCGATTTTAAAACTCTTTGTATGTGATTATCGTCCTTGGACTTCCACTTTGCATTCGTTCAATCTTCGTCAATATCGCTATCCTTGTTTCTCGTCCCCTATTGTTCGGGGAGACGAATGCTTGTGACTGATGACTTCCCTCCAGAAGAAGATCGAAGACCAGACGACAGGAGACAGAATTCATATACCTTTCTCGGAGAAGATTGTTACCTTATCAGGATAGATTGATGGGTTCTTTGGATTCTAGAACTAGTGTGGAAGGTTGGCAAGGGAGTTGGACCTAGTAGTACCCTACCCGTACTTGAGGTAGCAGTGATCTTGGAAGTACTGAGAGCTGGAAGGACTGTTGATCATGACCTAAAATGATTTATGGGAATGCATAGCATGATGATGGAAACTAGTAGTTGTATATGATAGCAATGCTAGGAACGATGATTATGAGCTAGAGGAGATGAAAATTTTAGGATCTCACTTGGAAGATAATAATCGGATTCCAGGAATTCTAGTATGTGCTTGAGGGATACCATTATTGTACTTGTGACTTGGAGAGAGGAATAACGAAAAGAAGAAATTCGAGGAATAAAATTTTAGGGAAAACCTTGAGGAGAAGAGAAAATTTTACATTAGGCAGGAAGGAATTTTTTCTTTTGGAGGATTAGTGTGGTAAACAGAACAGGAGAATTTATTTTGAGGTTAAGTCTGGATGATGACACCGTCCTAGCATGAGTTGATTGAGCCAACTCCACGCGATACTAGATTGTCGACGAGAATGCATTTATATTTTTAGGCCACCAGGTTATCCTGAGTTGAGTTCAGGGAGCCCAGGAGTATGGTGCCCATCTACCTTAGGGGTATACGATGCAGGAGGTGAACCAGTGTACCACCATGTTATATCAGAGTTTGAGGATGTGATTCTAGATAATCTTTCCGGCCTGCCACCTGACAGAGAGATAAAATTTGTTATAGAGTTGACTCCAAGAGCGAAGCCAATTATTTTTCCGTCTTCAGACTAGCACCGAAAGAGTTGGTTGAGTTGAAGGTCCATAGTAGAGGATCACTTGGACAAGAGTTTTAGTCGGGCTAGTGTATCTCCATGGGGGGAAAACCTATCTTAATAGTGCCGAAGAAGGATGAGACAGTATACTTATGTATCGATTACAGGGCGTTAAGGGCGATAACGAATAAAGAACGAGTACCCTATGCCGTGCATCGATGATTTATTTGAATCAGCTAAGTGGCGCATATGTATTCTCGAAGATCGATCTCAGATCAGGCTATCATCAGATCAAGGTATGGAGAGAAGATATTCCGAAGATGGCGCTTCGGACGAAGTATGTGCTCTATGAGTTTCTAGTCATGACCGTTTCGTTTGACCAACACGCCAGCAGTATTTATGAGCTTGAGGAACAAGGTTTTCCACCAGTACTTGGATAAGTTCGTGGTGGAGTTCATCGACGTCTTGATATATTCCGAGAACCAGGAGAAGCATGAGAGACATCTCAGGATCGTATTGGAGATGTTAAGACAGAAAGGCAGTATGCCAAGCTCCGCAAATATGAGATATATTCAGATGGAATAGATAGTCTACGCATCAGGACAGCTGAGAGTTCATGGGAAAGACTATCCGATGCATAGTATAAAGCTAGCTGTAGTGATATTGCACTAAAGCTATGGCAACACTACCCTTATAGAGAGCGTGTTAAGATTTATACAGAACACAAAGGTTTGAAGTATGCCTACACAAAGAAGGAGCTCAACATGGGACAGAGACACTGGCTGTAATTGAGGATAGATTATAAAATCAATTCGCAGTACCACCCTGGCAAGGCGAATGTAGCTTACGACTCATCGCCAGATGTTAGAGGATTTTCAGGAACTCAGGATTGAGAATGTATTGCCAAGCATGGATGGACAGATGACCAGTCTCGAGGTTCATTGAGAGGATCAAGGCAGCATTGCCTATAGATGCGAGGTTTCGACTTCTGCGAGAGAGAACAGAGGCCGGCATGCAGACAGGACTCAGGATTCATGAAGACGGAACATTGAGGTGTGGAGATCGACTATATGTTCCGAGTGGCGAGCTACGCCAAGAGTTGATGACCTAGGCTCATAGCTCGATTTATTCCATTCATCCCGGGGGTACGAAGATGCACCGAGACTTGGGACAACATTTCTGGTGGCATGGGATGAAGAGGGAAATTGCAAGATTTGTGGCAAAATGTTTAGTTTGGCAGCAAGTCAAGGCTAAACATCAGAGGCTGTAGGATTATTGCAGCCACTTCCCATTCCCGAGTGGAAGTGGGAACACATTACCATGGACTTCGTCACAGGATTTTTGCGGAGCTCTAGCGGAAAGGATGCAGTTTGGGTTGTCATAGACAGACTCACCAAGTCTGCATATTTTTGCCCTTCAGAGTTGGGCAATCCACAGAGATACTAGCTGACATGTATATGAGGCAGATCGTACGATTATATGGAGTGCCTGTCAGCATCGTATCGAATCGTGATTCCAGATTCACGTCACATTTTTGGCAGAGTATGCAGGAGATCCTAGGAACTTGTCTCAAGTTCAGCACTGCGTATCATCCACAGACTGATGGACAATCAGAGTGCACAATACAGATACTAGAGTATATGTTGAGAGTGTGCATGATTAATTTTGGAGGATCTTTGGAGGACTACCTACACTTGGTGGAATTCTCCTACAATAACAGTTACCAGGCCAGCATACAGATGGCACCTTATGAGGCACTGTACGGCAGGAAATATAGGTCGCCAGTTTGTTGGAGTGACGTGGGAGAGAGTCAGATACTTGGTCCAGAGTTGGTGACACAGACAGTAGAGAAAGTCAAGCAGATTCAGAGCCACCTGCGTGCAGCACAGGACAGACAGAAATACTGGGCAGATGCGCACCGCAGACTATTGGAATTCAAGGAGGGTGACCATGTATTTTTGAGGATATCGCCTACCCGCGGTACCATCAGATTCGGAGGCAGAGGCAAGCTGAGTCCGAGGTACATCGGACCTTTTGACATTTTGGAACGAGTTGGCGAAGTGGCTTACCATCTTGTATTACCTCCATTATTAGAGGGAGTACATGACGTATTTCACGTATCGCAGCTGAGGAGATATGTCGCAGACCCTAGCCACGTGCTTGATCATTCGGAGATTACAGTCGGGCCCAGTTTGTCTTACGTAGAGCAGCCAGTTGAGATCCTCGATCGCAACGAGAAGACTTTGAGAGGACAGACGATTCGACTGGTCAGAGTGGCATGGAAGCACCATTCACCAGGCGAGTCTACTTGGGAGCACGAGGATTCTATTCGACAGCGTTTCTCGTACTTATTTGAGGAGCAAGGTATGATTTTTTTCGTACGACATTTGATTACTAGTTGTTTAAAATTCTGTTAGATATTACCGTGCTTTACTTTTAATTTCGGGGACGGAAATTTTCTAAGTTGGGAAGAATGTAAACCCCCTCGATTTATTTTGTAGATAGTTAGAGTGGTTTTGAAAAAAAATTTGATAGTAGATGTCGAGGTTTAGCGTAGAGATAATTTATCTAGAATTTAATTCAATTAATTAAAACCCTTGGCACGCCCCATCATTTTTTGATTTTTTGGAGCCTAATATCAGCCCATAAATTCTGTTCAATTATTGTACTTCTGACCTGACTCGCCAAATTAGGCACTGGACTTTTCCGGTTTTTAAAATCAATTTTTGTGTGCTCTAAATTAATTGCGCAACATTCCAAAAATCGTAACCCATATTTAATTTTGTGTCGGACACCTCTGTCGTTACCCTAAATTTTGGGATACCAACTTAACCCGTTGAGCCGGACCAACTAAAGGGTCCAAGACTGACTCCAAGCCCCCACCATTTTTGGCCTTTGCATCATTTCCGGATTTTGACCCCAAGTGTCCCAATTAAATTAAAATTCGCGGGACACTTTATTTCTATTTAAATCGGGGATACCAACTTTGTAAATCCTAATTTAATCCTAAATTAATTCCAATGCTCTCCTAATTAAACCCGTGCCTAACGCACAATCCCCACTCACCATAGAAATTTCTAAATATATTTTTCTCCGCAATTTTTGTGTCATTTTATGTGTCCATGCAATTTTTTGAATTTACGGGGCTAAGTTGCAATTATTGAATTATGTGGCACCACCCTATTGGCCAAGAACTAATGAGATGGTCCCAAAATAGGGTCCCATTCTCACCCACCCATGCACCCTCATGAAGAAACCTTCTCCTCTTCATGATTAATCTCATCCATCCATTTTGAATGGATTGATCCCAACCACCCATCTCCTCCACACACTCCCCTATAAAGTAGCCCCTACACCCCACCCTCAACCAAAACCTACCGGCCCTAATCCCAAAAATCTCTCTCTCTCTCCTCCTCCATTTAATTTCTTCATACAAAGAAAAAATCCATTTTTCTTCTTCTCCTTCCTCCTTCACTGCCTCTCTCATATGAGACCCGACCGGCCGGCCTAAGCTCCACAGAGCGTCCTTCGCTGCACCCCGTGGCCGTGCGTCCCCCGCTCCAGTGTACAGCCACCCCGCTGCGTGCGTCTTCCACCGGCGCTGTCGATCCGGCCCCCGTTCCCGTGCGTCCCCCGCCGGCGCTGTCGTTCTTCCCCCACTGTGCAGGCAGCCGACCCGCCGCCGGACTGCACTGCTGTCCCACCGGCCAGAGCTTCCAGTCCGGCCACCCCCTCGATCTCAGACCAACCACCACCTCCTTCTTCCTTACCTCCTTCTTCATCACCACCACTATCACCATTATCACCACCACCTTCAACTCCACCACCACCGGACATTCCCCATTTTCCGGCCAGCCCCTCCTCGCTTCGGCCGTTTGGGTATACTCCTCCCCCTCTCTTTACATTTATACATGTTGTTGATTTATATATTCATGGGTTAATATTAGCTAGGGTTTCACCTATTCATATTCATGTGAGCATAGTATTAAGGTTTTATTTGTAGGGCATGTTGATGTTGGATTAAGGTTGATAAAGGACATGGGAATCTGACTTGTGGTATGATGTAGAGGTATAAAATGATAGGATGAATGTAGGTTAGGGTTTCTCTTCGACATGAATTAAAACAAGTTATTTTAGATATCGGTTTATGGAGATTTAAGTTCTTACCTTTGAATAAAGGATCGAGATATATTTCGTAGTGGAAAATGCTAACTTATTTAATAAGAATTAAATTGATGAAGAATTTATGTGTAGTATAAAATGCTTAATTTAAAAGTTAGATTAGTAAGGATAGTAGGTGGATGACTGATGGAGGACTGATAAGATTAGTGAATTTTAATTGAGGATTAGCTTATATGGTGGAAATGTTAGTTTATTTTCGGAGAATTTAATCGGGGAGAATATAAGGATGACTAATTGATGGACTATCATACCGTTAGTCAGTTGTAGTTGGTCCTCTAGTATCTTGCCCTTGTGAGTCATAGAATAGATTATTGATTCTGGTTTGTATCTCTTCACTAGGTATTGCGGGACCTGAGGACTTGGACGCGGTACCAGATCCCCGTCATCAGCAGCCGCACGCAGGCAAGTGTACCTTGCCACCCTGTATTTCAGTTTACAGATATTGTTGCTCTTTATGTACTCGTACGCGTATTTATGTTTGTCACGACCCGCACCCAAAAATCGGGCATGAGCCGTGGGTACGTCCAGCCTACGCCACAGAATCGACGGTAGAACGCTGTAAAGGTCCGTTCTAGGTCAACCATATCTATCTATAATTCACAGAAAAATCCGCCATGACCTCTCCAAAAGGAGGGCAACCACGCAATATATATATATATGAAATCCTCTCCAAAAGGAGGCAACCACGCAATATATATATATGAACTCTCAATCACAAAATCTAGGGGAAGAAATAAAGCACGATATGAAATAAACAAAGAAACAGAACCAAAGAGCAAGACAATATCCAAAAATATACAGTCCAAGTCTACAAATAGCTACAACATCACACAGCATCAAAAGAATAAGTACAATCATCCAAAATAAACCACTGGGAACAACCCAGGAAACCCACCTAGCTAACTAGGGTGCTATAGGCGTCTCCTCGGCGCACTCCTCCTCGATCTCGGGGTCACAACAGTCGTCAACACCCGGCCCGTAGAACGTCGGGCAATAGTCCTCAGGATCCTCTGGAAAAAATATGCCCAGTCAGGACTGGAGCGAAGTACATAACTCTGAAAGCAACTCCAAATACATGGTAAGGTGTATATGACGAGCAATAGAAAAGTATACAAGATGCACAGGAAATAAATATATGCTGGAGCACAATAAGTAGCTGCAATGTAAACTGGAGAACAATACAAGTAGTAGAAAAGTAACTGCAGGTGAGAAACATGAATACTAGCTAAGTGCCTTGAGCACAAGTTCGTTATGTGATCGGCTTAGGTTGCACATGAAAAATACTATGATAACTCCGTTATGCGTGAGTTGCATAACCGACATACACATGAATACTGTTTGGCTTTGATCACATAACCAACTCCTACTTCCCTCCCCCACTAATACCATTGGATCCAACCACAACATGCTACGTACATGATAATAGCTCGCGCACATAAAGGCGAGAGCACAAGAAGCACATGATAGCACATGAGAATCAATATCCGAAGCACATGATGAAATACACGTGATAGAGTACCCGCTGAACACGGTAAGGGGGATAGCACCTCATGACGGGATCTACTAGTACCAGCTCGTGTAACAATGTGTCAGAATCAAGTATCACAGTCCTAGAACAGGTGATATAAACGCTATCATGAAATAAAAACTATCAGAGGTAGGTACTCGCCTGATGTCCTGAGCAACTGATGAGAATCGAGATCCGGACCGGTGTCGCAAGGACCTAAGGCGAAAAGCAGAATTAAACAGGGTTCTAAGCATTTAAACTGATATAAAATAATTAAAAATAGGCTTCTAGGGCTATTCTAGGTCGAACGGGTCAAACCGGTGAAATTCGGGTCAAAAAGTCAACCCGGGGTCTAAAAAGTCAACTCTAGGTCAAAACTAGGTCAAACATTGACTTTTATGGTCAACGAGGACAATTATGGTCAAAGCTAGGTCAAACTAGGGTGCCCCTAAAATTCTAGGTCAAACCGAGCTCATTAAGCTACTAAACTCACAAACTCGCCTAATCGAGATACCGGGATACCCTCGGTATCCGATACCTCGCCCTAGGCCACGCACCCCGCCTAAACCCGCTAAAACCTATGCTAGCACGCGTAAATATATATATATAAACATATAAAAATTATTCCAAGACATTTCCTAGGCTAATGCTCAAATACCCCGCTCGAAACTCAATACCTTGGATATCTCAAGGTATTGAGATACCTCGGTATCTCAAGGTATTGAGATACCGCTCTCAAGCCCCTCTAACTAGCTATCTAGCTAATAATTATACACCTAGTTATTAATCTAGGCTAGAAAATATATATATCTACCATATATTTATATATCTAAGTACCTATGTACATATATATATAGATATCCACACACACATATACAATACTCCTTTACCTTACCCTACGCATAAATATATATAACTATAGGTATATAGATATCTATATCTTAGATAGATATATATCTAAGTATCTAGCTATCTACCTATCTAGTATCTATAAATCTAACTATCTACCTATTTATTTAGGTAACTATATATCTATCTATGTAACTATCTATCATACTATCTATTTATCTAACTATCTAATCTACCTATTTATCTATCTATCTAACAATATATACATCTATCTAACTATGGATATATATATATATCTATATATAACACTCTCTCTCTCAATAAACCTCACTAACCCTCGCTACTAGCCACGGCTACTGCTGGAGCTTACCTTTACTGCTGCTGCTGCTCCCTGTTATTGTTGCTGCTGCTGGTGCTTCTTATTCCTGCTACTGCTGCTCCTTATGCTGCTATTGCTGCTGCTGTGCTGCTGCTGCAGTGCAGCAGCAGCTGCTGCCTCTGCTACAATTTGGTCCCCCCCTTCCTCTCACATACACACACACACACATACCTATATACACATATATATATCACTCTATATATATATATATACATACATATATCTCTAGATATATACTACTATATATATATATATATATATATATATATATATATATACACACACTTATATCTACACTCTAACACACTCACAAACACTAATACACACACACACTTAAACACACATCAACAAACACACACATATAAATATATACATAGCTATATATATATATATATATATATATATATATATATATATATATATATATATATAACCTATTTATATATATATATATATATACATACACACTCTCAAACATATAGATATACACATACATCTATAAATATATATATACATATACACACACAAGCACACTTACACATATACATATATATATACACATAGACATATACCTACACAAACACATAGATATAAATACACACATACATATATAAATATATATACATAAACACACATACAAATATATATAAATATATATATATATATATATATATATATATATATATATATATATATATATATAGAGACACATATAAATACATATATAAGGACACAAACACCACTCAACCACAACACACAACAACACGCCCCACTCACGTCCAACGACCCCGACACTCACCAACACCCTAAAATATATAAAATATAACTCGAAAACTCTAGCACACACTCCCCAATACTAACCCAACGCACGCACAAGCCCGAAACGAGGAAACTAAATCGAAATGGCCGTTCGGTCATTTCGACGAACATGTGGTGCGCGGTTCGGAAAACCTCCTGAAACGCACACCAAACGAACTCGAAATCGGCCCAAAATTTATCCACGTGCTCTAAACGATGCCTAGATCCTAGAAAATGTTCTCCTGCATCGATTCTAGGCCCGTGGTGGAAACGCACACGCACTTAGAATCGGCGACGACAAAAAGTCCCAATTTTGCCCGAAACGCCCGTTTTTCTGCGACACGGCTTCCCGTGTCCAAACGAAGACACGCACTCACCCTCTAGACATCCGACAACGTCTACCTAGGTTCGTCTAACCTAGGGCATCACCCAAAATTGGGCCAAATTCGGATTCCACCCGAAATCGACACAAAATCTAATGTCAAAGTCTCTAAACTCAACCAAACTAGTTCCAACTTCCTTCCACGGGTAGGCTTAGGGTCTAGGAAGGTTCTACAATACTAATTACACTACATAAAAGTAATTAGCGAGGGAAAAGTTAGGGTTTACCTCTTGGGAGTTGAAATCCCAAGGCCAAAGTCTCCGATCTCCTTAGAATCACCTCCCTCAAGCTCCAAGCCACCAAATCTAGCCTCCACACTAAATCTAGGCTTCACACACCTAGGTTAGGGAAAATGCAAGGTGAGGGTTAGCATAAAGAAGAAGGAATGGAAGAAAGAAGGAAGAAAAATGGAGGAGAACTCACTTTGAAGAAGAAGGAAGAAGAAAGAAGAAGTGGAGAAGAAGAAGAATGAAGAAGAAGCGAAGAAGAAGAAGTAGAACCAAGGGGGAGGGGGCTGCTGCTGTGTGTTCACGGGAAATAGGGTAAATAGGGCCGGCCAAGTCTAAGAATGGGTTTCACAAAACTCCAAATGCCCAAAATACCCTCCCCTAAATTGATTTTGGGTTCCAAAAACACTCAAACTAACTCCAAATCTCTCCCACTAACCCACTAAAAATATAATAAATATTCCTAAGCCCCAAAATAATTCTCACAAGGGTGTTGGTTGGGTCGGACATGGGTCCACTAGGGTCTGACATGGGTCCAGGCTAGCCAAAACCCTAAAACAATCATTAAAAAAATAATACAAGCACTAAATAAATATAAATATAATTAATTAAATACAATACACAATTTACCAAATAAAAATAAAAAAATAACCCTATTTTTTAGAATTGGGTAGTGACAATGTTGATGTTCGATACTCCATGTCCGGTTCACAACCGGGTGTTGACATTCGACGTAACATCTTAGAATAATTACTAGATGCTTCATAGCACCTCGATGCACGTACCTGAGTACATCGATATCCCAGGACACACTTATACACCATGATCGTGCCAGATTCTTATTTCTTGATACTGACATCATGACCAGAGACTGGGACGACCTTAGGGTCGCGTCTGTTGAGTTATCTTCCGTGTGTCGAGACTGTTAGATAGAGGTTCAGGTTCAGCGCATAATCGTTGACTGCTTGGGAAGGGAAAGACAGTTACTAGACGTTTGGGCTACTCTGCACACGCTTATATATATATGTAGTATTTTGTAGTGATACCTGTATCTAGTGTAGCTATTTCACCCGTGTGACTCTTTACCCGGAGCTGCGGTACGTGTCGTGTGTTTCCGTGTCCGGAGCTACGGTTTTATTTTGGACAGCCCACGCGTCGAACATTGTCTTTAAACTGTGTCACACTAGATGGTTATGATAGAGTACCCTATCGTGCACTTGTACTTTCTGTTTACTTGGCATGCTATATTTCTGTACCTTGTTACGTCCCTCTGAGGACCTGGTTCCCTGCCAGTTTTGCAGCATAGACGATTACGAAGCACTTGGAGATACTGATGGAGTGGCATATCTTGCAAGCATGGTACCAGGTACTCATATTATATCTACCGGCATTATGGTTATTTTACATTGATTATTCATCTGCTGTTGTAGCCTAGTTTTGTAGACTCATACTTCTTGTCGAGTCTATTTGAGTTAGTGTGTTATTGGGCGACCGACCTTAGCACATATAGCTCTTTCTTGTTTACTAATGTACATTGTGGATTGAGACATAGAGGTTTACATTTATGGAATATCTAGATAGTGCCCTTTATATTACAGCTTATACGTATTCGAGTCAGACCAGAGTCTGATTGAATGCGTAGCTGGCGTGTCACGTATTCCTGGTCCTACGTATTTTGGGACTGGGGCGTGACAATAAGTCTCATGACAGACTATTGATATGTCAATCTCGTAATTCTCCCAAAATGGACACAAAACCTATGTAAAAGTCATAATTCACATCGATAGTGCCTAGATCTTCTTCCTTTAGGTAGTTCTATACCATGAGAGAGTTTCTAATGGTCAAATACATGATTTGGAACCTACAATAAAGGTAAATTTAGAATTATACTTATTGAAAGATGAATTTCTAATAAAATATTTAATAGACACAATTCGGACACGATCTTCTTACTACGAGCTCCTCTTCCTAGCGTTCCTTGCAAATCCAAGCTCCAATGCTTCTTGAATGATAAGAATGAGAGGAATTGTGAATATATTGAGAGGGATTGAAGGAGGAATGAATGAATTGGGGAAGAACATAATTGGGGATCTAGAATTGAGTACACAAATAAAGAAGAGAGAGAATGAAGAGACCTATATGGCCAACCCCCTTTTTCTCCTCTCCAAGTCACAACATAAAGACTAAGTTGCCCCTCTCTAGCTAATTATGAAGAATAATTATGGATGGCTATTTTGAAAAGTTTTTACACTAATACAATTAGTCTAATCCTCATAAGTAATTAGTGGGAATGTGTCTATTGGCTTGGTCCATGTTGGGCTCACAAGTTCTCATGATAATTCTAATTGGGTTCACATGGGTTAAGTCTAGCTAATAGCTAGCCCACTAACTAATAAATAATCAATACAAGCACAAAAAATATATATAGCACTTTAATTAAATATAATTTCTAAAAATAAATTAACTATGCTAAATTACTAAATTACCCCTATTCGGAAAAGTGAGGGTGACAAACAGTTCTGAGATAACTCAAACTCCACAATAGTAAGCCATACAAGTGATTGGTCATTATAACTGGATTTGATTGTGATTTTATTATTCTGTTAGTAGTCTAGGGACATGGACTATCATAGTGCGATGGTTCAACCATTGTCCTTGTTTGGTTGTAGGGTTGGGCTATTATGCTAGGATAGACATGTACCGAATCCACGACGTAGAACCTATATTATACATATCTATTGTTTGGCTTTTGTTTATCTATTTCGTGCTTCCTTTGTGGTACTTGCTATTTGGGGTCTAACCCTACTAGTTTTATATGGCAAAGTTTTGAGCCAATTCCAAAAGATCAAGCTTATTTCTTCCTTCCTGATGGCGCGCACCATATAGATAGCCACTGAAGGGAACGCGTGGGTTTCTTCTTCCCTTCTCATTATTGCAGATTTTACTCTCTTGGGCATTTATCCACTAGCACCTGTTAGCCGGCAAGTCTGGACATTTACTTTTTGTTACATGATTATAATTAATCAGACTACAGCTGATCATGATCGTGTATTTTTGCTACTCTGTCAGCTTTTTTCTATTTTGTGTAGTTGGTTTCTAGAATATTTTGACAAGGCATTTGGGATGCCATACTTTCTTGTCATATATATTCTATGCTTACTACTTTTTACTTGACTGGTTGAGACAATAGTTATTCTTTGTAACCCTAGGTGACTTGATTGTAGTATACACCCCCTTGTCTAGTTACAGTTGTGATCGTCGTACGACATATAGTACCTTGTTCGGGGTAGCTGGCCATGTTCGTCTCCGTATTTTGGTACTGGGACGTGACAAAATTTTAGTGGGGCCTATGTAGGTCTGTGTTTTCAGACTTATGGGGTGTTATGGTCATAGGAGTCTTAATCAAACATGTGCCTTTAAAATTATGAATTCGTTCTTCTCCAAACCCTGCTAGACTATCGAATCAATTATTTTCTTGATCTTTTTTGCCTGTTCTTGATATTTCTTGTCAT
Source organism: Iris macrosiphon (assembly GCA_036927795.1). Taxonomy (NCBI): domain Eukaryota; kingdom Viridiplantae; phylum Streptophyta; class Magnoliopsida; order Asparagales; family Iridaceae; genus Iris; species Iris macrosiphon. The sequence goes on from JAYESA010000003.1 coordinate 42,085,347, forward strand.
TTTCTTTAGGACTTCTTCCGTTACTGGAATATAAGGCATTGTTAAACAAGGTTCCCCTGGGCAACAACGGGAGGTAGCACCTGCTCATAGTCAGATTCAGATAGAGCCAATAGTTTAGCAAGTTGGAATGGTTGAACCAGAAGTTGGACACATTAAGCAACCAACCCAACCCCTGACATCCCCGTACCCCCAGTAGTACCAACAGTACCATCGATACTTAACACTCCGATATTATTAGAGATCCTCTGGAGAATGATGGCTACCCAGCAGCATCAGATGGCAGTTCAACAATAACATCAGTTGTCACTACAATATTTTTCAGGAAAGGTTATTTTGGTCATTTCATAATTAATTAAATATTATGCATATTGTATAATTATTTATTATATTATTTATTTGTTGTTAGATGTTAGTTTATTATTTTGGACTTGTGTTAGTAGACCTAACTAGTTTAGATTAGATCCTTGGACCAATATTTAACACTACCAGAAAAAGTCAAATTAGCGACGTCTAAAAACGTCGCTAAATAACCAAAAATCGTCGCTAATTAGGTTTAGCGACGTAATTAGCGACGTTTCAAAGCAGTCGGAAAACACCAAGTCGCTAAAACAAAAAACGTCGCTAAACGTCGCTATGCCGACGTTTTTTAGCGACTTTAATGTGTCGCTAAATTTAGCGACTTTTTTGCGACGCCAAGTCACTAAAAAGTGACATTTAGAAAAGTCGCTAAACGTCGCTGATTAGCGACATCTATCACGACGTTACACCGACGTCTTTAATGACCTGGCTATACTGCCATGTCAGCAATTGGCGACGTTTAGCGACATAATTAGCGACGCCATTAGCGACGTCCTTAGTGACGTTTTACAGCGTCGCTAAGTAGCGACGTAATTAGCGACGTAAATTAACGTCGCTAAACGTCGCTAAACGTCGCTAATAACGTCGCTAATTTAAAAAAAAATAAAAAAAATAATGTGCAGAAGCAAACATTGGTGATTCCCTGCAGTTTTACATCATCTTCATCATACACACCAACATGATTCAATCTAGTTAACTATATAATCCAATTAAATTAAAGACCACAAGAAGTATCAATCCAATTAAATGTGGATAACTATATAATCCAATTAAATTAACTAAAAAATTAAAGACCACAAGAAGCATCATACATCATGTCTATTGTTGAAGTATCAATAATTCATAAATAATAATAAAAATAACTATACTACTACGGATCTGCAGGAGGCTGACCAGCGGCGCGCTTGAAGGATAACAACTCCTCATACTCGTCCCGTGGAATCGACACCGATGTCGATGGAGAAGGCAGTGACGTCGGTGGAGGCCGTGCCCGCTCCAAGTATGCGAGTCACTGGTTGTAAGAATCCAGGGTAGATAACAGCCTCGTACTGCTATCACCCATTGAATCCTGCATCCTCGTCAGGTTCTCGCCCATCGATAGCTGTGACGCATGCATCCTCGTCAGCTTCTCGCCCATCGATAGGTGTGACGCCTGCAGCTCCATGATGTTGCGATCATTGGAGGCTCTAATATCATTTGTCAATTCTCGTAGCTCCGTCATGCTGCGGTCGAGCATATCCAATCGTGCGATGAGCATCGGATCGTCCGCCTGTGGCTGGGACCGGGACTGGTCCTCCATACTTCGCAGCAAGTCGTCACGGAGAGACGCAATCTGACGGTCAACGGCCTCCTGGACGGCCTCCTGGACTCTGGCGGACGACTGCGAGGGCTGCGACTGTGAGGGGTGTGTGGAATGCACAACTGTCGGGGAGGCCCTAGATGACTGCGTCGCAACCAGGGCGCCATAGGAGCCCGTACCGTAGTACGTACCCCTCTGGAGACCACCAGCTGCGGTCACCCACATATACGGAGTCTTCATGCACATCCAAGGCGGTAGATTGTACGGAGTGACGATCACAGGCCAACACGAATACTGGGAGCCCGAAAGTCCGAATGGGGTAAAACCGTCAGAGCAGAGCCCCAATCTGACATTACGTGCTTTCTCAGCAAAATGTGGATACTCTCGATCAAAGTGCTTCCATGCTTCTCCATCGGATGGATGATCCAATACTCCTTCGATCTGTTTTTGCCTGTGCCAACTCATGTTTTTTGCATTCTCCTTAACCATAAACAACCGCTGCAACCGCGGCGTCAAAGGCAAGTAGTGCATCGAATCGGTAGGCTTCCTTGCACCGACAGACTTTCCTCTAACAGTGGCCTTGTAGCGATCAGCACCACAGAATCTGCACGCATCTTCATCCTTGTCGTCTTTGTAGTACAACATGCACCCGTTGTGACATGCATCGATTTTCTCGTATCCCATCCAAAGCGATCTCACCATCCTCTTAGATAGATAGAAGTCTTTAGGCAACTTTGCACCCTCGGGCAAGATCTCTATAATCAAATCGAGCAGTCGATTATAGCATTCTTGCGACATGTTAAAATCGGACTTGATGCTCAATAATCTTATAACCACCTCCAACGGTGAATGATCCTCACAACCAGGATATAGTGGAGTCCTTGCATTCTCAAGCAACTCCATAAACTTTGCAGCATCGGCATTCGGTGCCTCCTCAGCTGCATCATAATTGTCCGGATTGAAACTCGGTCCCGCCGTATCATAATTGTCAGGATTGAAAATAGGCCCCGCCGCATCATAAACTATGTTCACCAACCCATCGTCGTAAGCATCGTGGTCTTGGACATCCATATACGGCTCCACATAGGGCTCCGACTCCGATGCTAGAGATACAAGTTCTCCGTGCGCGGTCCACTAATAGTAATTCGACGTAAAGCCCTTCGAGTATAAATGATACGTAACTTCCACTTCTGGATGATATTTTCTGTTGCGACATCTCACACACGGACACTTAATTTTGGTACCGTCCATGTACTGAGGGAACGCCTTGGCGAACTGCAGGAACTGCTGTACACCCTCAATGAATTCATCCCGCACACCGTACATGTCATCAGGATGACGGTTGTACATCCACGAACGATGACGCAGATAGTAATTCATATCCATTTCTAGATACTTCTGCAAAAATGACAGTATGTATCATATAAATCATTACATACAGTGGTTTATCACCTAGCTTCATAACTTAACCGTACTATAAAAATCATATCTGATATAATACATACTTTCATTTATCAAAGTCTAAAATAAGCAATATTCATGCTAACCCATCTTAAACCAACTAACCAATACCTGGACACTAAGCTAACTAAAACTAGTATACATAGCTCACTAAATGCAACTGAAAACGGATACTGATACAGTGGGACTTGTTGATACTTACTGATACATGGTTGCTGAAATAACACAGTGCTGATAGTTTTCCTCTTCGGTTGCCTGCTCACTGTTGCAGACCTCCTTCTCACTGCCCACTACAAGGCTCGAGCATGCCATCCCGCTTATTCTAGATACCATCTTAGTACACTCCTATCTAACATCTCTAAACATCACTAACCTACATATCTATATATACCCTATTAACACTTGACTTTATACCTTGCCTGCATCAACTCCTACAATTGCCTGTACTGATACCTCACACAGTCCCTGATATGTATCAGTGTATAAGTACTGATGACTGATACCAAACTGAAACTGAGATGCACTAAGGCATGCCTCTGCACTGCCTAGGGACTGCCCCCAAGCCTAACTGACAGGCACCATTTGGGTGCACTGCTGCAGTGCCCCATGCCAGAGCCCCAAGTCTGTGTCCATGTGATATTAGTATCTGTGTCCATGTGATATTAGTGTTCTGTGTCCATGTGATATTAGTGTCTGTCGGTGTCCATGTGATATTAGTGTCTGTGTCCATGTCAAAAAACTTAATCCTAACCCTAGGTCCTTATCAGTGTCTGTGTCAGTGTGTGTGTGTGTCGTGTCGTGTCTGTGTCACCATCTGTGTGTGTGTGTCGTGTCTGTGTTAGTATCACATGTGTTCTGAGAGAGAGAGAGAGAGAGAGAGAGAGAGAGAGAAAGAGAGAGAGAGTTAGGCTTTACCTAGAGCTCGAGGAAGAGGAGGGGGATGCCGGAGTAGCCGCGGGGGAGGTCGACGGAGCAGGCGGTCGACGGAGCGGGGGGGGGGCGGGGGAAATTTTATTTCGTTTCGAAATTTCAACACATGGGGAAAAATGAAACCGAGCCCTAATTAACCAAATTTTAGCGACGTTTAGCGACGTCAAATAAGGACGTCGCTAAATTAAATTATAGCGACGTTACGGTCGTCGCTAAACACGTTGCTAAATATTTCTAATATAAACGTCGCTATTTGCGTCGCTAAACGTCGCTAACTTAGATATATTAGCGACGTTTAGCGACCAAAATTGAACTTATAGCGACTAATCTTATAAAAACTGAACATAGGTCGCTAAACGTCGTTAAATGTCGCCAATTAGCGACGTCTACTGACGTTTTACATGGAGTCGCTAAATTAGCGACGTTTTTACCTGGAGTCGCTAAAAAACGTCGCTAATCCCGCTTATTCTAGTAGTGTAAATCTAGTTAGAATTGAGCCCAATTAGAAGCCCATTCATTAGGAGGATGATTAATTAAGTTAAACCCATTAGACTAGAACCTTTTCTCCTTAATTATTTCTTTATGAGAGGCCCCAAGGGGTATTTTAGACTTTGTATAGTAGCTTGGGGAGGGGGCTAAGAAGGCCGGCCATATAAAATAGGCGAGAGAATTTCTCTCTCATTATTTTTTATTTCAAAACTAGATCTAGAATTTTCTCTTCCCAATTTCTTAATTACCACACCAAATTTCTTTCTAATTCCTTCCTTAATCATCATTGGAGGCTATTAAAGCAAGAATCTATAAGGAGGAAGTAATGTTCTACAAGGAGGAGCAATGATCTACAATTTGGAGGCTCATTTCACTCAATTTGGAGGTTTCATTAGAAATTCATCTTTCAATAGGTACAATTCAGTTTTTTCTCTTTAATTAGACTCTAAATCTATGTTTTAATTATTAGGAACTATCCCATATGATAAGACTACCCATAGGAATTGAAATTAGGTTCATATGAGGCCTATGGAGAAAGTCATGTGGTATTTTATGTAAATTTTAGGGGAATTCTGAGATTGACACATCTTGTATTTGTCAATTAGTCAATTAGACCAAATTTATATGTGTTTGATTGTGTGTGTCTAGTGTCGTATCCATAATTAGATACGTGTAGGCCGTATCCCATCAATTTGGAGATACGGGTTGATTTGGGGGATTTTCTCCGACACGGTGGTTTGTGTATGTCATATTTCGACACAGACACGTAGATATATATTTAACTCTTCATATTATTCATAATTACTATTTTAGACTTGCTGGTGTCTTTTGGGGTACGTTTAGTGGTGTGGTAGACTCATATCGCAAGTGTATCATAGATCTAGTGTAATACGGATGCGATGCACTCCACGTGTTTGTTTTCTTGTATTTTAATAATTGTTTATACCTATTAGTGATATGTAATTTCATGGTTATATATATATATATATATATATATATATATATATATATTGGTGTTTATAAATATATACATAGAGAGTGGTATATATATGTATGTGTGCATGTTATATATATGTACATATGCATGTGTATATATATAGATATAGATATGTATGTATAAGTGTTATGTTCATATGTTTATGTATATATATTGATATGTATATAACTTGTGCATATGAGTGTGTTTGTGTGTGCATAAAGGATGCGTGTGTGTGTGTGTGTAAGAGGGGATCGAACTGCATAGAAGCAGTCGATCAGTGCTGCAAGGAGGTAGCCAACAACAACTTCAGCAACATAACAGTAGCTATATGCACTATAGCTAGCTAGCAAACCGCAGCAGGCAGTGTAACATGCTACACAGCAAACACCAAGCACTACAGTGGCACAAACAGGTAGTGCACGAGCAGCACAACAAAAGCAATAACATACACTGCAATGGTAGCAGCAGTTGCAGCTAGCAGTTTCAGCATCAGTGGCAGTAATGCTGCAGCAAGAGCTCGAGGCAACTACAGCAACAGCTCAAGCAGGCAGTAGCAGCAATGCAGCTATGCAGTTACAGCAACAGCAAATCAACAAGGCATGTGCAGCAACATCTAGTAACAGCAGCCACAGTAAGAGTTTCAGCAACAACTAGGACTGCAAGGTGAGAGGGTTAGCTAGTAGTTTATGAGAGGGTTAGTTAGTAGTTCATAAATAGTTTAGTTAGTTGTCTAGTTATTTAGTTATCTATATATATGTACTTGTGTTAGATTGGTAATTATATAAATACTTGATTACTAGCTAGTAGTTATATATATATATATACCTATTGTTATTAGTAGTTAGATATATACTTGTTACTAGTTAGAGATATGTTTGTAGTTGTATGTATATGTATATGTATTAGTAGTTAGTATAGTAGTTTGGTATTAGTAAATACATATTAGTTACAGTCTAGAGTTTAGGGTAGTTAGTATATGTTAGATTTGAATTACCTTGTGATACCAAGGTAATATCAAGGTATTGGGTCGATACTCAAGGTATTGGGTTTGAGTATCAAGGTGGGTGTGTAGTGGTGTGATACTATATTGGTTCAAAGCCTAGGTATCCACTTAGCATTAGTTTAGTTAAGGATATTAAATATTATTGATTTTATATACATACTATAATATTTTTATATCTATTGATTGCGTATCTTAGGATACGGTATCTTATGATTTTTTAGTATCCTAGTATAGCTAGTGTGGCCTAGTTACATAGTATATGGACCCAATATCCTAGAGATAGACTCATGCAACCTAGAAATAGCTAGTTTGACCAGTTTGACCTAGAGTTGTCATGACCCGCACCCGGTGTAGGGATGCAAGTCAGAAATAACGTCCAGCCTACGCCGCAGTATCGGCGGCAGAATGCTGTCTTTGTCAACTATACTATCTAATTATCTCACAATAATGCATAAACCTCTAATAATATCTTAACTCCAAGAAGAGTGTAATCAACTTATTTTAACACAATACTCAATCACATTTCTATGGCACGAGAAGATATCACAGAAGTCTAACATAACTATGCAGTTAAAAATATAACAAAAACAAATAAAAATAATATTCAAATCTCAAATATATGTCGAAAATAAATTCGGTACCAAAATGCTAAGGAGAACTAACTATGCTAACTAGTGAATCCAGCTAAATCTTTCGGCAGTCACTCCAGAACTAGTGGGTCCAAGTCTGCAACATCTATAGGCTGAGGTCCGTAGTATGTCGGACACCAATCTCCCGGATCCTCTGAAAAATATTTTTCAGTCAGGAATGGAGCGAAGTATAACCCAATGGAAGTTCCAATTAATTTACAAAAACTATAAAGCAATAAAATAGAAGATGCTATCTACGATGAGAATATAACTGATAATCAAGAACAATAAAAGAATATACAATACTAGCAATATAAATATAAATTAATGTGTACAAGAATAAAGGAATTATCATAACCCGCACCCAAAAAATTGGGCATGAGTCGTGTATACGTCTAGCATACATCGCAGAATCGGCGGTAGAACGCTGTCTAGGTTCGTTCTAGGTCACAACTATCTATATCTCACAATAACCTGTCAAGATAACCTCTCCAAAAGGGGGACAACATATGATATAAACATAAACTCAATCGCATTAACTAGGGGAAGAGTAAAGCACGATAAGATATCAACAAAGAAATAAAGAACCCAAGAGAGCAAGTACAATACCAAATATACAGTCCAAGTCTAAGAGTCTAC